>QARZ01040852.1:19875-144874 GCA_013407115.1 Glycine latifolia
ATCAATTATGTAATTGTATCGTGTGCATGATAATTGTAGTCTCGCGAAAAATTTACTATCATTTTTGTAATCAAATTAATGGAGTTTTCATTAAAATTTGAAATTGCATGATTAAGTGTTAGTGATATTGTAGCGACGATGCGGGTCGTTACACCTACCTTGTATCTCTATACAAGTAGAAGATGTTGTATTTGTCCTTTTTTAGATAACCAATGCCCTTTCTTGGTGATTCAAGACTAGGAACTCATTTTAGGTAATAGACATTTAGTGTTCTCGAGTCTTCACGATCATGATCCTTATCATTGATCCTCGAGATAACACATGTTCTATTCCTAGGGCCTTTATCTTTAAACGCATATTACTATAAATATAGGCAAGACATAAATATGATAAAGATAAAGTTTGCTCAAATTTTTTAATTAGGAAATACTAAATAACAATAGGTGTTTCATTTGATGAAACGGATTGTCTCTAGGACACCTACATACTAACACTTAGAATGTGGTTTTTAAAACTAAAAATCAAATTAATAAAACCTTTTTTCTTAGTTTTGATAATGAATGTAAAACTGTTTTGAAATTGAGTTAAAACCAATTCAGCTCCATTTTTGTCGAACACGTTTTGCTTTTTAAAATTGAAAACCAGAAACTCGCAACCACCCTGAAAGATTTGGAGTTCATTTTTGCCGAACACGTTTTGTTTTGAAAATTACATTTGAAAACCAAAAACCAATTCAACTCCATTTTTGCCGACATGTTTCTCTTTGAGTTAAATATTAGAATGATTGTGGTTCCCATAAAAACCTTAGGTATTATAAATTAAGGATTTTGTCTAATATTTTATTATCTTGTTATTAATGTCTAGATTCCATGGAAAGTATGATGGTTGCTCCACCCAATGGGATTGGAAGACATTGAGTGATTTCTCTTTGGTCTTGAGTATCTAATATACTTAATGACACTTTTAAATTTTTAGGAGATACAAGTAGATTTCAAAATATACTCTTTATGTGATTTTGATTTCTACGAGTACTTGAGAATGAAGTAAAATATTTATTTAACTTGATTGATTCTTTATGATTCTTAATAGTTTTGATAATGTATTTAAAATGTGGAAATTGATTTTCTAATTGTGAGTTTGAGATTGATTTCTATTTGCTACAACGAAGGCATAATGTAGCCTATATGTCAAATACTCAATATATATAATTTTTTGTTCGCTACAACGAAAAGATAATGTACCCTATGGATCAAACACTAGTGTGTGTATGTGTGTATGTGTGTGTGTGTGTGTGTGTGTATTCTATTTGCTACAACGAATAGATAATGTAGCCTATGGATTGAATACTCATAGTAAATATATTTTTCGTTCATTTCAACAAAGAAAGAATGCAGCCAGTGAGTTGAATATCCATAGTTCCTATAAGATTTATTTGCTTGCATGACATTTTTCTTCATAGTTTCTGGTACGTGTTTTTGAACTGTGTAGATATGTCTTCCTTTACTGTTGTCTTCTACATTGCATCTTTTGATGATCTTTAAGTCATGTGTAGCTTCTGATATCTATCTCTTGACTTAAATTACCTTTAGAATCATGCTTCTAGTGATATATATAGCTTTTGATATCTTCACTTTGACGTAAATCATGATTGTCTACTTCTAGTTTCTTGCTTCTGAAGTTGGATAGTCTTCAAATTTGAGAATCGTTCATTATAGGTCAATGATTCACACCACTTTTCATGCATCTTGAATAAGTCCTGTTTCTTTAAGAACACTCGGGGCTAGCATAAGTCTAAAGCACTTAAAAATTTATATCTCAAAATTTTGTTGTTATAACAACATTTAGTTCAAAAAAGGTTATGCTTCAACCATAGAAAGAGAAAATTTTCCTTAATTATTAGTATTAATATTATGTTTTTTAATATATTAGTTTCACATTTTTTAACTGTAAGAAATCGAATTTCAAAAGAAAATTTCAAATATAAAGAAATTGTGCTTCAAAAAATGACTTTTCCATTTCAATAATTTTTTTTAAAAATCTATCCATTTTGATATGAATTGAAAAAATTACACCATTTTAATAAATAAAAAAAATCCGATAAATAACTAGAGAACATGATAACAGGATGAATGGACCAGCAGCAAGGGGAGTAGCAAAAGCCACAGACACCACAAGACAATCCACGAAGATGATGAGATGACATCAAAATGAAGTGGTTGCACCACCACAACCTCCGGTAACAACCACTACCCTCATGCCATGGCCTCCTTCTTCAGATTCTCCCTTTCCCTGGACGCCTCCGATTCCATGCAGTCCAACCTACATCCCCCTTTCAAAATCAAAACCAAGCTCATCGAGGCCAACCTCAACTCCAAGCCTCAGCTTCGGGCTTCGAAGCCAACGCCCAAGCCAAACCGACAACACCCAAAAACAAAACCCAGTTACTTACCCAAGAACACGGTGAAGCAGAAACTCTTCTTCTCACGCGATGCTGACGTCGACTTCTCTCCCGAACTAAGCACGGAGCACTGCAACGCGATCCTCAAACGCCTCGAAGCGAGCGCCGCCGCCGCCGACAAAACGCTGTCGTTCTTCGAGAGGATGAGGGCGACGGGCAAGCTGGAGCGCAACGCCGCCGCTTACAACGTAATGCTCCGGTTTCTCAGCAGAAGGCAAGACTGGGAAGGCGCGGAGAAGCTCATTTACGAAATGAAAGGTTCCGAATTGATAAGTTGCAACGCCTTCAATACCCTTATCTACGCGTGCTGCAAGCGGAGCCTCGTGCAATTGGGAACAAAGTGGTTCCGAATGATGTTGAATTGCGGCGTCGCGCCCAATGTGGCCACCATTGGGATGCTCATGGGGCTCTACCGGAAGGGTTGGAGCCTCGAGGAGGCGGAATTTGCCTTTTCGCGAATGAGAGAGTTTCGAATTGTGTGTGAATCCGCGTATTCGTCCATGATTACCATTTACTCGCGTCTCAGGTTGTATGAGAAGGCCGAAGGCGTGATCGAGTTGATGAGGAAGGACGAGGTGGTGCCCAATTTGGAGAATTGGTTGGTGATGTTGAATGCTTATAGCCAGCAAGGGAAACTGGGTGATGCTGAGAGAGTGTTGGAGGCAATGCAAGAGGCGGGGTTTTCTGATAATATTGTTGCTTGCAATACTATGATAACTGGTTTTGGAAAGGCTAGGAGAATGGATGCTGCACAGAGGTTGTTTATGAGGATAACGAGGTATTTGGAGGTGGATCCGGATGAAACTACTTATCGATCCATGATTGAGGGTTGGGGTAGAGCTGACAACTATGAATACGCGACAAGGTATTATAAGGAGCTCAAACAGATGGGGTTCAAGCCCAGTTCATCAAACCTGTTTACGTTGATTAAGTTGGAAGCTAAATACGGAGATGATGAGGGTGCTGTTGGGATCCTTGATGATATGGTGGAATGTGGATGCCACTATGCTTCTATAATTGGTACTCTGCTGCATGTGTATGAGAGGGCTGCGAAGGTTCATAAGGTGCCGCGTTTGCTCAAAGGTTCGTTTTATCAGCATGTGTTGGTAAACCAAAGTTCTTGCTCCACTCTGGTCATGGCTTATGTGAAGCATCGGCTGGTGGAGGATGCCTTGAAAGTGTTGAATGACAAGAAGTGGCAAGATCCTAGATATGAGGATAATCTGTATCATCTTCTGATTTGCTCATGCAAAGAGGCAGGTTTGCTGGAGGATGCTGTGAAGATATACAGTCGAATGCCCAAAAGTGATGACAATCCGAACATGCACATTGCGTGCACCATGATTGACATTTACAGTGTCATGGGCCTCTTCAAGGATGCCGAAGTGTTGTATCTGAAGTTGAAGTCTTCGGGAATTGCCTTGGATATGATTGCTTTTAGCATTGTTGTAAGAATGTATGTCAAAGCTGGAGCTTTGAAGGATGCTTGTGCAGTTTTGGATGCAATTGACATGCGGCCAGATATTGTTCCAGACAAGTTTTTGTTATGTGATATGCTGCGTATTTATCAAAGATGTAACATGGCAATTAAATTGGCTGATTTATACTACAAAATCTCAAAATGTCGAGAGGATTGGGACCAGGAACTATATAATTGTGTCCTAAACTGCTGTGCTCAGGCTCTGCCAGTAGATGAGCTTTCCAGGCTTTTTGATGAGATGGTACAGCGTGGATTTGCACCAAGCACAATTACCTTCAATGTCATGCTTGATGTCTTCGGGAAAGCCAAGCTTTTCAACAAGGTTTGGAGGCTGTACTGCATGGCTAAGAAACAAGGCCTGGTTGATGTGATCACTTACAATACTATCATTGCTGCATATGGGAAAAATAAAGACTTCAACAACATGTCATCAACGGTCCAGAAAATGGAATTCGATGGTTTTTCAGTTTCTCTCGAAGCATACAATTCAATGCTGGATGCTTATGGGAAAGATGGCCAAATGGAGTCATTTAGATCTGTATTGCAAAAGATGAAGGATTCCAATTGTGCCTCTGACCACTACACATACAACACTTTGATCAACATCTATGGAGAACAAGGATGGATTAATGAAGTTGCTAATGTGCTTACAGAATTGAAAGAATGTGGACTCAGACCTGATTTGTGCAGCTATAACACATTGATCAAGGCATATGGGATTGCAGGAATGGTTGCAGAAGCTGTAGGTTTGATCAAGGAAATGAGAAAAAATGGAATAGAACCTGACAAGAAAAGCTACACTAATCTTATCACTGCACTGCGACGAAATGATAAATTTTTAGAAGCAGTTAAATGGTCATTATGGATGAAGCAGATGAAAATATGAATTTCATAAAGCTATGGCATTATCTAAGTGGTCTTGGACCTTCTAACCATTGTTCTTTGAAGAATAGTTGGACCTTAAAATTCCTACATGAGTACAGCCTCTGAACTATGGCTTCCCTTGGTAAGATTTTTCTGTATATGTTGAAGCAAAAACAAAACAAATAAACAAATTTTTGTTGATGTATCAAGTTTTACAAATTTGTGTTCGAGAATCAGAGCCATTCATCCTTCTGATACTGACTGTTTGATGATGTTCAAATATCAACGTCACACACCCACAGGGATGAGACCTATTTGTATGACTGAGTCATTTATGTATGCTTGTGAGGTCAAGATTTACTCTAACTACTATCGTACAAAAATAATCCTTTCACTAAATATATATCGACTACCACCCCCCACCCCGACACATATATATGTTGTGTATAAAATGAGAATTCTTAGTATTGTGAAAATAAGATGTATAAATGTAGACTATTACATGTGCATGACTCTTCAACACTAGTTACTAATCTTGATCATTCATGTATAGTTGTATGACCAATATTTATAGTCTGATTAGCACAAGTTCATATTTTCATCTATAAATTATGTATGTTATATGCATTTTATTCAGAAAGGAAGTTCTTTTTATTTGCTTTCTACATCCGTTCTTGTCATGGTAGAAATCATGATTGACTTCTGAATCTGAGTCCAGATATCCTGGTTTTTCAGTGCAATAGCTGTACATGATATTGACCTACATGAACTGTTAAGTATGAAATGGAAGTATGACAAGACTCCATGGAAAGTTACTGTGATGACCCTGAATATTTCTCGCTCACTGCACGAGCACAAATTATGCACTCTCGCATATGCAACCAAATCGGTCGAGAAGATAAAATGCCACTTAAAGCTCCAAGTTTGAGGCTGATTTCAGAAAATGCCTGCGCTAGATTTTTCAGCTCCAAAAGCAGCCATATGGTTGAATCCGGAATTGTGATTCACTGAAGCATTGCTTCTATGATGGTAGGTTGGCACATTACATAAACTAGGTCTGCAATTCTGTATTATTACTTCCTACAAAGTGTGCTTTTCACTGTATTTTTGTTAGGTACATGATTTTATTACTTGTGATTATGAACTACTCCTAGAAAGTGATTACATTTCTTTATACGGGCTTTCTGTTCCCATTACTATTGTGCTATGAGATGAATATAACCCTCCTCTGAAACACAGACATAGATCTGGCTTTAGAAGAACAAACTCTCGGAAACTGGTCTTCTTTTACTGTTAAATATGATTTTGGTCCTCATAAATCCATTAAATTTAGTTTATAGTTTTTAAACTTTTTTTTTCATTGGTTTTGATTTGGTGAAAATTTTGCTGATGTGGCTAACTATTGACATCTGAAATGAATGTCACATTTTAGTCATGTGAATGTCACATGGGCATAAAGGGACCAAAATTATGATTTTTTTTTTGTTAAAAAGGGGAGCTGGACCAATTTTGACCAAATATTCAGGGACCAAAACCATGATTTTGAAAATGTAGGTAGGGAATAAGGTCAATTTTGACAAATTTTTATTGTTACAATAAAATGTGATTTTAGTTTCTAAAAATTGTCAAAATTGGCCTTAGTCTGCAATTTTAAAACTATGGCTTTAATCCTTGAAGATTTGGTCAAAATTAGTTTGAGTCTTTGTTTTCCTTTAAAAAAAAAATCTTAATTTTCTTTTGATGCCACGTGACACAAAACATCACATGTGGCATTCACGTACACATTAACAAAAATGTTAAATGAGTTAAGATGAGGAACCTTCCTCCTATTTTCAAAAATTTGAGGACCAATATTAATAAAAAGAAATTTAAAGATAAACCAAATTTGATGAATTTTCTGAAGATCAAAAATATATTTAACCTTTTTTTTACGATGATAATAACTTCTTGCTTTCATCACATTCAATTCAATTCAAGAGTTTACTCATAAACTTTACGTGCAGTAGTGGATGGGCGTTCGTTCAGGAGTTTGAAGAAAGAAGCATAATTATGGCAACATAGTCTTAACTCTGATAACTAACCTAAATAAAGATTAAATGTGATAGTTTGGGTAATTGGAGTCCTCAGAATGTGAAGCCACACCACCTTTATTATTTCTTGGTTTGGTTGAACTAAAAGCTGTCAGTTGTTACTACAACGCAAAACAGTTATCAAAGGATTGAATAAACTTGTGCTAGCGAGGAATCCAAACGCCCATACCCTTCATCAATTCCGACAAGGCTTCAAAAACCAATTGCATAACTTTTTGGGATGTGAGTGTTTTTGTTTAGAAGAGGTGTAGTTGGTGGTGGTGGCCATCGCACTTCTGCCATGGCTGATACGGATGCGATAATCCGTAAGATGTTAATTGGCTTCATACGGATTGCCTAATCCGTATGTGTAATTTTTTTAAATTTTTTTGTAAATTTCATTAAATAAAAAATAATTAAGTAATGGAAAAATTATGTTATATGTGAATGTATATGTGTTTTTTGATCTCTATTTTTTTACATTTTTTAAGTCCATAATTGTTTATTGATGAGTTTTTGGACATATTGGATTAGGTATTTGGTTTGTGTTATATAATTTGAAAACCCGTTGTAGCTATGTGTGGTTAGAATTGTTCTTGCAAGGTATGTATGTATGTCAATCAAAGTTGTGTATGACTTGGAATGGTTGAGACTTGTTGCTTGGGTTCAGTTTGAAGTCATATACAAATGATACCCACAGATAATGGTAAGACTAGAGGAATGCGTCGGACTCTTGGAAGAGTTTTAGACTGAGCACTGGGTAGAAGTAGTAGTAGAGCTAATGAAGATGAACCCGTTGAGTGGCGTAGGCCTACGACATCCACGCGCAGAGAAAGGGTAGATAATGTGTTTGCTGAGGATCTTGCTGTTGAGGAATCTCATATGGACATTGATATTCCTGGGATGGAGGATATTGGTACTGAGACGGAATCATATCCAGGAGGGTTGGAAGACTGTTCCGTGTTAACTTCTTATGCAGATCATGTTGCCCTTAGAGTGTGGGTCGGAGAGGTATGATTATGTTGATTTTCATACCTTAATAAGTAACATTATTCATAATATACACGTAAACTGATATACTATTTATTGCAGGAACGTTCTGAGTTAAAGTTGGCTTCCCACGGACGTAAAGTGATTAAATTTGGGAAGCCAACGACAAAGATTCAGGGCTTAGTGGCTGCAACGGGGCTAACTCCTTTGATTTCTTGCTCTGTGGAGATTGGGGACAGGGGATTGCTATCTGCTTTTGTGGACAGATGGCACCTTGAAACCAGTAGTTTCCATCTGCCTGTGGGGGAAGTTACGGTGACATTGGATGACATGGCCTCGCTATTGCATATCCCTGTTATGGGAGCGTTCCAGTCCTATGATGCAATTGACGTAGGAGAGGTCATTACCTTGTTGGTTGATTTGCTGGACGTTACCGTTGAAGAAGCCAAAGTTGAGACCGCCCAATGCCATGGGGCATATATTCGACTTTCGTGGTTGCGAGAGCTGTATGATGTGAAGTGTCAGGCTATGCAATGAGCATTAGCTGCAAGGGCTTATTTGCTTCATCTAGTGGGATGCACTCTGTTTGCTAACAAGAGTGTCACACATATAGGTGTGGTCTTCTTGGAAGCTTTCCACAATATGGATCAAGCTGTCGGATATTGTTGGGGAGTGGCTGCTCTGGTGCACATGTATGTAACTTGAATTATGCATATAAGCACCATTGGAAGCATTTGGCTGGATACATTACTTTATTACAAGTATTATCAGTTATAATTGATTTATTTAGTGTATAACCAACTGTTGGTGTGTGTTATTCTTAATGTGTTAATCAATAATTCATTGTTAATATGCAGTGCTGGATATATGAGCATTTTCCCACGATAGGGAATGTTATTCCGAATGATCAGTATCAAGAGGTTCAACCACATGCCTGCCACTGGAAGACTGCGAAGGCATTACCTCTGACAACCTATCGCTCACGTATAGATAGGTTGACTGCTACTGATGTTTGCTGGACGCCGTATGGGGAGCACCATGGTCATAGAGATTTTGAGATGATTTCATTGTATTTTGGGGCCATCAGATGGGGTCCATACACTGTCAGGTATTTACCAAAACAGGTACTTAGGCAGTTTGGATATGTTCAACATATTCTAAAGCTGAGGGAGTCTGAGGTGCCTTCTGCTGAGGATGTTGACGACAGGTGGATGCACTTCACAGACTACATTGTTGCGATTGGGGACTTGGTTGATTATCCAAGTCAACATGTTGCTTGATATATGGAGTGGTTCTACCGTATTTCCCATCCATTCATGACTCCGACACAGTTTGAGGAAGCCCGTTCAAGTTATCGTCCTGAGCCCACTACTGTACCAGTTGCTCCCCCGGTGCATCATCCTAGTGCAGATGCTGGACCACACTGAGAGTCAGCTGCTTCTATGCAAGAGCAGACCCTTGCACATGCAGTGGTAAATGAAAATTTTTATTATTGATTCCTTATAAAATCCCTCTAATCACATACTACATTTTTCATAATGATATATGTGCTTATTTCAGGCTATTAGCCAACGGATTGCTAAGGGGTTACAACTTATGATCGATTTGAGGATGGTAATAGAGAGCATTGATGCATACTCTATGACAGAGCAACTGTTGCATCTAGCCCGAGGTGTCATGGATTACAGCATTGTCTATACGCGAGCTAGACAGCCTAGAGATACACAGCGTAAGTGACATTGATTTTTGTATACATGATTGATGTACTTTGATTTTGGACAACATGTTCAATGATGCTTACTTATATTTAAATATTTAAACATTTATGAAATTAAACAATACTTTGATTATTTAAAAATTGTTTACCCATTTCGTAAGTCAACGTGTTGTGTGCGCAATTTCATACATTTTGTATACATTTGCATTCAAGCAATATAATAATCAAGCCACTATTGAGCTTCATTGGTACAGTGAGTAGCCCACAAGAAGGCCGTCGATGACAATGGACAATTTTCTTGCAATATTACCTGTTTGCAAACCAAACACACTCAAATTAACTAAGTTTAAAGTAGTGAACCTAATAACAAATGAAGCCAAACAGTTAATGTCATACAGGAACAAAGTGGTTACCAAAAACATGACCAATGTACAGAATGTGATGTACTTGGGGATCTCTAAGCGGTTGACTTCTTAGAGGGAAGAACGTCATAGTTTGCTGGAGTGAAAGAGAAACAATAATGACGTTATACCTAGATGCAATTACATGACCCATATCGGTAATATCCACCCACTTATCCATCATTATCTGTAAATAAACAGTTAATGCCATTTTTTCCCAGCAACGTGGCACCCAAGTAAAGTCAAATGAGAACGGAACACAATAAAGTTTTATCTTGGACAATCCATCAACTAGTAAAGACTTCTTTAAGGTTTTAAACTTATGTATCCCACCAAACAAGGCTATATATTCATCAGACCATTGTGCAAGTTCCATGAGCAAATGATTGTGTACCACAGACCAAGAATATTAACCATAACCTAAAAGGCGGCAATTACACGATACCCATAATTATCATCAGCTTTGACATCAATGATGTTGACAATGAATTTATGCATAAAGGGATGAAATTGATCAATCATAGGAACGATCTTGTTCCCTGAGGGAAGAACATCAGATGACGAACTGGACTTCATTGGAGTGGAACAACTATTTTGCACAGAATGTAAGTCGTCCACATACTCAAAGTATGACGAGTCCCTTCTCGTAGACCTTTGGTGCTTTGCGATGCTCTTTTTTGGAACACCTTTAGTTTTTACCTTATTAGGGGGGCACATGGAATTTAAATCAGGGAACACAATTTCTTTAAGCTTAGTCTTTAGTGCCATTTTCCCACACAAATCAAGCTATTCAAAACGGTTGGATATGACTTTCATCTTTTTAGTTATAGTCACTTCGGATTCACGCATACCTTCATCTGAAAAGTTCAATCTCCGCCAAAAAATATGAACAGTGTTAATTGGAATGTTGCCAACTACATACTTAGCTAACTCACATGCACAAGGCAAACCATGTGTTGTTCTCATAACACATCCACAACGACTAGGGTTTTTGCTTGCATAATGGACTCGCTCATACTCAGCAGCAATTTGGTTTAATGCATACCTGGACACCATGCCAATAAGTCTCTTGTATAACGTAACTTTAAAAACATGTCCTACCACATGTGTGCTTCTCTCTAAAGATGTCTTGATGTCAGTATGTTGCAACATCATCATATTGTTCATGGCATCCCAAACAGTGTATAAGTCCCTAAGACTATTATGTAGTAGCCATTTTAAGGTCCAATGGACAGACTCCACCCTACAGTTTATGATATAATCAATTAATTTCAAAGACAATAAACTAATGGAAATCTTAATTTAAGCAATGTCAGATGACAAACTTACCTGTTAGTTGTAGTATTTCTAAATGCATTACTTTATTTGTCCATGCTGTAACAAATTTTTCTTTGTGGGGATTCAACCAAGGTGCACATGCAACCTCAAACTGCATAACACAATCATCATATTGCTTCTCAGAAGCACAATCAACAACACTTCCCCATACTTCCATGACATAATCCCAGGCGTTCTTCTAGCGAATATAAGTTTCACACTTTGTCTTCACATTCTTGTCAATGTAAAATTGACACAATAAATTGGTTGATTCTGGAAAAACAATTTTCACAGCACTCATCAATGCTGAATCTCTATTAGTAACAATGACATTTGGGAAAAATTCACTTTTCAGAAAAATCCCTCTAAACCGTTCAAGGGCCCACACTACATTGTTTATGCGTTCGGCCTCTAAATAGGCAAATGCAACTGAAAATGTCCTCCCAATAGGTGTCACACCAACAATGTCTAGTAAAGGAAGTCTATACCTATTTGTTTTGTATGTATTGTCTATCAAGAACACCATATGATATGCATTGCTCAATTGTACTGCATATGGATGTGCCCAAAACAAGTCACGTACAACATTTTCATCCTTCAATCTACACCAATGAATATACATGTCATGTTCAAGAAGTTTCATTAGTTGCTGCATTTCGGTATTATCACCTTTTGTATGTGTCCGGTATGCATATCTTGCATTGTATACTTGCTTCAAACTTGTGGCATTATTAGCATTGTGCTCCTTCAAAGTTAGCAGAATATTCTTTGGTTTCACCATCGACCATGTCATATCTGCAACAATGATCTTCTCCTCCTCAGTTAGTCGACTAGCATATGGGTGTCCATGGAATGACTTAGCCAAAGCATGATTATGATTGCCACATATTAACTTCACCATCCACCCTTGACCTCTCGGTACTGGTTTGCCCCACAGCTTAAAAGGACACTCGCATTTTCTAGTGCTAGTCGTTGAAGGTGTCAAACATTTTTTCCATGGTCTATATGTAACGACCTGGATTATAAGTTGCTAATCTGGACATTTATGTGTGTGTTGTGGTGATTAAATTACGTGTTATGTTGATTGATTAATTATTTTATTTATAACTTGTTGTTTGAGTGCTTTTGTCTTGGTATGCGTGCTTGATGGGTATTGGACGTAAGTCAACTCTACTGTATTGTGATTGCCGGCCATGCACGTTAAGTGGACGTGTTGTGTCAACCTTGTTTATAAGCAGCAGACTGGCACAGCAACAAGTTTACTCTTCCTTCTTCTACCTTTGCGTTTCCTTTGTTTTCTCTCTAAAACTCACCTAGAAACCTCTCGTTGCCAACCCCTTCTTTGTTATCTTCAACATACAAGAACCATAGTAGCTGTTGCGGAATCCCGACACCAAGGAGAACTTCGTGGTCGAAGTAAAAGTAGGGAACGAACTGTCGTGAAGTGTGGACGAACTCCTGGTTAGGTAAGGGGATTTTATCGTGTTTCTTAACAGCTTTAGGTACCACGGTTTAGGGACCAGGGAGTCCAGCCGTGATGATAACTGCATGTCCCTGGTGTGTACGATGTTTTTACCAGAAAAACTACGTCTTTTATGAATGGGATTTGGTATGCCTTGAATTTGTTGAGTGTTGTTTTGTGTTCTTATGGGGAGTAGATGTTTTAAGAACTCCTCGTGCATGTGGGTGAAGTTGGCATTTTGATGCTAAAGAGTTTCTAAGACACTTGTGGAAGTGTTCGTGAAGGTTATGAGTACCGGGATGGGTTGGCCAGGTTATACGTAGACATAAATCCCTTGTTTGATGTCGGCTACTGAGATGGGCAGGCCGGGTTAGATATACGTGTCAAATCCTCGCGTTTTGATGTTGCCTACCGGGATGGGTAGGCCGAGTTGAGCGGGTTACGTGGCATGCATGCATGCAAGATGTAACTTAGTCCTTGTTGGCGGATGTCAGTAGACCGGGTTCCCTACCTGGGGTCGTTCACTTAGAGTCGTTAAGACTCTTTTCCCTTTTTATTAGGTATACCGGGTTCCTTACCCGGGTGATACGTTAGAGCTGTTAAGCTAAAGTTACTTCCCCATAGAGAGAGAGCTACCAGGTTGCTAACTCGGATGAGCTCGTGTTCTCTCGGGCAAAGAGCCACCGGACTCCCCTACTCGGTTGAGCTTGTGTTCCTTTTTCTAAAACGATCAGCTTACATACATGTGTCGCCTCTAGAAGCTCATCCTTCCCTTTTCTTAGAGAGACCGGGTTCCTCACACGGGATGAGATGTTCCCTTTAGAATTGCTAAGTCCAAACCCTTTTCTTTGAGAACTGTCGGGTTCCTTACTCGGCAGAGCTTGTATGCTCTTGGGAAATGAGCTACCGGGTTCCCTTACACCGTTGTGTGGGTTGGTGAAATACAAACCCAGGGTCTTACAAGCGTGATCTGTTGTAATCGATTATAGCACTTATGTAATCGATTACATAGTGCAAAACCCGTCCTAAGAACTTTACAAGAAACCTAAGGGCCTCTTGACCGCCTTTGGCAAATCTTTAGCAAACCCAACCAACCTCGATCGAGTTCTTTTGACCTCGTCCATTTTTGCTACCCTTGCCTTCTCTTACCCAAACTTTACCCCTCCGACCGACCACTATTGACCTTGTCCAAGTTCTACCGACCTTGTCCGCCTTCGTTCGACTTTGTTCGGATTCTTACCTTGAGATAGTATGCCTAAGTGCCAACCCGGACACCTCGTACTTCACACTGGTTCACTTGTTGATACGTGTTTGTTGGATGCACCCCTTGTTTTAATGGATGCACTCCTTATTTTGCTAATCACACCCCTAACTGCTATTTCTCTTTTACTTCTCTTTTCACTGTAAAACACTTGATGCATATTCTTTTTGAGACATAATCTTTGTACTTGTAATTAAATTATGTTTTTTTAAGTGCATACATATATTTGAAATGTTCTATGAGTACCTTGATCTATGTGTATATTCTATGATGATGATTTTTATATGCTCACGACAAATTTATCACCATTTTCACAAGTAACCAAAGGGGTGTTCTTTTTATTAAAATGAATTTATGTCATGGTTATGAGTTATAGCAACGTGGCGGGTCGTTACACTATACTTTCCACTCCTTTCACAACCAATTAACACAAATGATGTCCTTCCTATTTTTCCAGTCGATATGTCACTCTTCATTATGACAGTTAGAAAACCATTCTCATTTGCAACAGTACAAGCCCATTTCAATACCGCATCACGAGGTTCAAACACCTATACAATAGGATAATTCATCATTAATCTTCTTAATTCAATCATTTAACAACTTTAACTACATTCAAAAACACACAAATACCTCAGTCGTTTTAAACACTACAGAACAATCAATTAAACAATTATTGTTTTCAAACGCATCAGGCTCCCCTCCAATGTCTTCATTGATATTAATTTCTTCAGACATAATACTGTCATACATCCACTCATCGTTGTTCATCCTAACAAATTAAATTTAAAATTAATCATTAACAAAAGCATCTACATAATAATGATCATTACAAACATTAAATTCATAACATAAAACAAATACAATCAACTTTTGTATCAACATTATAAAAAAATTATAAAACTTAATTCAATAACGTGTTAATTAAAAAATTAATAAATAATTTTAACAAAACATTCAAAGACCAATAACACCATTTACACAAACAATCCATAAAATAAACCTATTGTATTCATCCACAACTATTACAATATCTATCGAATTTATTTCATATAAATTTTCAAGTTAAAATCAAATTTTAAAAAATAATATTAAAATAAAACATTTCTTAAAAAAAATGTTGTATACGGATCACCTCTTATACGGATTACCGAATCCATAAGACCCAAAAATACCAGACTTACCTCGTGCACCCACGACGACGCCATCGGCCGCTCACTCTGACGAATCACTGCGTTAATTCACCACCCAACTACCACCAAAGAAAGCAAAACCACCAATGCAGCTCAAACACACCAAAACACGAAAATGAAATGCAAAAATGAGTACGGTTTCAAAGCCAATGAATATAACAAAGAATAAAAGGCCAGGGGCATTTTGGGAAATCCACTATTTACAAAATGGTGTATAAGAAGTTATAATGGTGTAGGAAGCTCATCCCTAACTTTTTCATGCCATTTCCTCGGAAGGCACATGCTTGTTAAATGGAATTCACCCTTTTAACCCCATCATGAAGTTCTCACCGCAATGATACAAATATAAATAAGTTTTTGACCCTTTCAGTATTTTCCATATTATAATGAAAAGTTAATGGTTTCGCTTTAACATTACATGAGTGCAGATAACGGCGTACAAACCATAAAACGGATACTTGAAGTGCAATTTAATTCATAGCATTAATGGTTCTTTCTTCCAACTCCAATTTGGGATAACAAGGACGAACTGCACTATACTTCTGCATTTCTTCTCAATATAACACTTTATAATTGCATTCCCTCTGATAATTTTATATACTATATATAATACATTTATCATATATTTTACAAGTTAAAAAATGCATTGTCAAAGTTAGCCCTAGCCCTAGGTTCCGCACTGTACAGAAGATTCTGCTGCAAGCAGTTAGCAGTACCCATGTCTATTGCGCAGCAGCAACTCAATTCAGGCGTTGGATATCACCAACATTAAAATTTCATGGTGAATTTCCTTCCCTGAATGTTGATTATAAATTTGAGGGGTGATAAAAGCTCTCTCTAATGCCGCCTTATGTTAAATAGATCTTCATATCAGTAAAGTTCTGACTTCTGAGCATTATAGAACCTGATACATTTTCAAAATATTATCAGAACCTATTTTCTTTCCTTCTCGGCCTTCTCCATAAGCAGTGTTGGATCAGCATTCCCATCTCCAAACAGGATGAATTGCACCCCATAAGTTCATCCATATTTTGCATTAGAAGCCCATAAGTTCATCCATATTTTGCATTAGAAGCAAAGAATACTTTCAGTGTAACTTATAATTGTTGAATGTGGAGAATTGCTCAGTTGAAGAAGTATGGAGAATCAAGAACCTTCTGTAAGTCAAAATCACCTCTCTTTGGCAATGGAGGGAAAGCCAATCCTGGATAAGAAGTCTGGAAGCCCTCAAGCAACTGTCAACAAATCAAAGTTCCATCATGAGAAGGTTAAAGAAAACAGCCTATGGTTTTTTTTTATCCACCCTGGTGCTCTAAAAAGGTACATTTTGGCTTACACACGGACAATTTGATTTAGCATATGTTTACTTTCAACTTAGATGTTATGTCAGTTTAATATTGGCCAATGGATAAATATTTTTTTAAGAAACATAGCATTATCTCAACCAACATCTGTAATAGTACGTAGTAGGATCAGCTGAGCTTTAACATTTCCTAGTTCACTGGGAAAGTAATTTATATAAACTAGGTGAATAAATAAATATTAAATCAATTCAACAATAATGTAAGAGATAGATAAAGTGCACAAGATTCCCACCAAGCGGGGTTTGGGGGAGGGTAGATGCAGATAGGCTTGCCCCCACAAAAGCAGAGACCTTTTCCAAGATTTAAATTCATGACCTTCAAGTCCCTTGGCAGCATTTAATTTAAATTTTGAGGCAATAGAAACCTAATAATACTTAAGCTTTCAGATTCCAGAGTTCTAGTCCTGGTGTCCTCAAGCAAATACCACAATAGGATAAGGCTAAATCTGTGATCAATCCTGTATTTAAATGGTCCTCAAAATAATGTACGTGTGCAAGCCTTAGGATGTTTATTTGCAAGTTTCAGAAAAATTAATAACCTCAATATGAATTTCAAAATGGGATAAATTTCAAAGAAAAAATTTCTTTTGCAGTTTTGCACTTATTTTACAAAATATGTTTTCGATCAAGAAATTCTATAACTTCATCCACAATAAAGGTCAATGGATAGTGAGATGAAAAATTTTAATTTTTTCTCCATGTACTCCTAGAAGATAAGCATATATTTCTCAGGCCACAGCAAGAACTTACATTTTCAAGTATAGGCATGTTATAAAGCTCCACAAATTTTTCCCTTAGAATCTGATTCATTTTCTCAACATCGCATGGGTGTGTCCAAAACGAATCATGAACCCCTGCAAATAATCATTTCTCAAAAATTAAGCAGGAAGAAACATATTAGAAAAGAAAAAGAAGGCATATTTCTCCAATAGACATTTCCCCCCACCAAATTTCTCGAAGTTAAGCATAAAAAGTGAAAATAAATGTAAATATATTTACAGAACCTGAAAGCTAAAACAGGATTTATGTTCATTAAAATGGATTAACCTAAATTTTGTCATTGATCAAAACACAATCTCAAGATATTCAGTATTGAACACGTATTTAAAGACAAACTGAGAGAGGTTTGAGATGAAGAAACCAGAAAAAGGATCAAGACACAATAACGAAAGAATGACATTTCAACTTCTAAACTATGATATATGACCAATCCTACTCATACTAACTGAACTAAAGATTGAATTTTCCATCTCACAGAGAGAGCAAGCAAGTTTCTGCATGCAATTTTCAGAAATTAATCACTAATTTCACATATAGCAATTCTATTAGTGTCCCTGTGGATTACCTTAACTAGAAGATGGATTCTATAAAGAAAGAAACTCCTCTAAAATGCAAGCCTACAGCAAACTGCATTTTCTTATTACAATTGTAAAAGTAACTGATTCCAACTCCATCCCTACTTCCAAATACAATTAAACAAGCACCAAAGACAAAACAGAAAAATTCTATACATTTAAAAAGTATAGCAAACTAATATTTATGAATTTATTATTCTAAAGGGAAACTTCACAAATGTTTATTATATCATTGGTAAAATGTTGTCTTCAAACCTGCAAAACATAATCCAGCATCATTGCAGGCTAGAGCAGTCATCATCATGTGTGAACTATCCAATGAATGTACAAAATTAGGAGGAAATGCACTTTTCTGCTTCTTGACAGATACCTGGAATACACAGTCTTAATAACGAAAATAGTTGAGAGAAAAGAAAAGTAGAATATAAAGATTATGTATACTTACTGCGCTTCCCTCCCTCTGCAAAGCCAAAAGCTGAAGAGATGTTCTTATCTGCAGTCGATGGTGAGATTCATTATTAAAATGTATGGAGATCAGCCAAAAAGTTTAAAATCCTTATAATTTTATTAAAATGTATAATTATTGGCACCTGGCCATGGATTTCTATTTTCTGTAATTTATATTATCAGGCTATTTATGAGAAAATATCAGGTTGTAAATATGCTACTAATTCCAAGTGCAACAGAACGTAATGTCCACTATCACTAATATATTATTTCATATTGTGTAGGTAGACTGTTGATCTAGACCTGGCCCAGTGCGGTAGGACTTTAAATTTGCCGTCTCATTGTTGAGTTACTATTCTATTTGTTGAAATTATGGCCTCAGGGAAAGATGGAGAAGAGAGAAATATACATAAATAAGGAGATGTGATACAAAACACTACCCTAGACACCTATTATACTAATATTCTGGACCAACTAGCACAAGCTAAACCCAGTAATGCCACATATATAATAAGGCTACTAACACAACAGAAATTCTAATATTTTAACACATCCTCTCAAACCAAAACTTATAAAAACTCAACTCAGTACAAATAAACACACTGAAAAATACATATTACGCTCAATAATCCAGTTTAAAGATATTCCAACTCCCAAACAAGTACAAAGTGAAATTAGGCATTCCTAACATTTGACTACTAAAGAAACAATAAATTATCATAGATGCAAAGATGACAGTGAGAAGATGGCTGAAATGATGCACAAACAACCCATGGAATGTTTAGCTCCGTTTTTTTTTTTTAATAAAAATACTCGAGCTAATTTTATGCTAAATCTAAAGAAAAAAGAAACATACAAGTCGTTTGTCATATTCAATTTTTTTAGCCTAAAAGCTCCTTTTAAGCTAAAAGTTGTTTGGTAATATTTTAAAAATCTTAGTTTTATTTAAAACTACTTATCTCGTCCAACGAAAAAATAATATTTATAAAAAAATATTCTGTAAAATTAATTTAATTTACATATAACTATTTTAATAATAATGAAAAATATTACAGTATAAATATTTAAAACTTTTAATTTTTAAAAATGTCAAAAAATTAATGGTGATTTACAAATAATATATAGTATTAATTAAAATATTTTAAACATTGATTGCAAATGATAAAATTATAAATTATTGTATATTGTTGTTCAATAATATTTTCAAGGAGATAAAAAAACAAGTTTATTAAACATAATTCAATAAGAGTATAATGGCCATGCATAGACAGTGCAAAACAAGTTTACACTGTTATCCAATTACAAGTCATTGTTCGTGTTGGGAATCTGAAAGATATTCTAAATGGCATTGTAATAAATGTAGTTTGTAGGCATATAATCCTTGATTTAAAGGAAACCAAATATCATATATTTATGTGCAATCAATGCTACAAGCCTATATAAACTCTACACCGTTGTGTATTGGAACACATGGTTTGAGTCTATTATCCCTATATATTTTCTCTCATTTTATATGGTATCAAAGTCTATAAGCACATCTTGGTTCTTGCCTGTTCTGGCAGGCATCTATGGAGGGGGGTGTTAAGAAGTTCCACATCGCTTGTTCTTTGATTTAGGAAGTTCCACATCTCTTTGTAAAACGAGATAATCGATTACTACAATCTGTAATTGATTACCATGTTTCTGGAAATGCAGAACAAGAGGAATTTGAACAAATTAATTGATTGCCACATTTGATGGAAGTTCTAAGGGGTTTTAGAACAACTGAATGTAGGTCTTTTTGAGGAATGAACCGGTATAAATTTTGAGTGTGATTCTCTCTTTCTGTAAACCTTAGTTTTGTTAATCAATCTTGATAATGGAATTGATATGAAAGGGCCATAAAACTCTGTTTTTCATTTGTTTGTGTATTCATTGATTGGAAATCTTTCACAACAAGTTTCTGAGAAAACCTTGATTGCAATGAGAGGTATGGTTTGATTGAATCTCAATAACGATTAGCTAAATATTTTGAAAAAAATCTATTCAACCCCCCCTTTTAGATTCCCAATTATTCCAACAATCGGAGCTACCACGCGGCACCACCTTCTCCGGCCATCTAATTTCATCTTTTTCACTTTTTGTCATATCTACTCCTCTCCGGTGCGATCTAGCAGCACCCACTACCACCATGGTGCTCATCTCCCTCCGGTGATTCTGACTATGTAGTCAGCCACCATCGCCACCACGGCAGTCGTCGGAGCAATCATGGGAGATTTCACTGTTTGGCTATTTTTGGCTCTTTCCTCCTACAGATTCCACTTTTGTTGTTCTTTTCTTCTCAGCTGGATCTCCAGAATTGGTTCTAAAGCTTCCAAATCTTGGTTTTAATAAAGTTGAAACTTGCTTTAAACCTTCTGAGGCTGATGTGTTCTCCAGCTTTCTTTCTAACAATATTCCCTGAAACTTCACCAAGATCCCCGAGTTATCTTCAAAATAGTGGTTTGAAGCTTCCAAATGTTGGTTTTAAGAAAGTCGGAACTTGCTTTTTTTGGACTCATGGATATTCTAGCTTTCTTTCTAGAAATATTCCCTGACTTCACCAACATCCCTGAGTTGTCTTTCAAACTATTGTCTTTTTTTAGTGGAACTCAAGTTTTATGTACAAACGCACATGTACGAGTATGCCAATAAAAAGATCAGCTTCTAGTCGTGTATACTCAGACAAATGTACATGGCGGGAACCAAATCGGAGTTTGCTCCGCATAAGCATAGGAGAAGCTACTCCAAAGGAGCTTTTGTAGAAGCTCTTTTTTTTTAAGAATTATACTATAAAATAAGGTCCTTATAATTTTTAGAACTTCAATATAAATACTGTTTAGTCCAGCTTCTCCTGTTAAGAAGAAAAAAAGCTAATATTATGCGGAGCCAAACACTACCTTAGAATGGCACCAGCTCAAGATGGCCAAACTCTTACTTTCAACATGTTATTCAGAGCTTGACGAGACAACTATTTCATGCCTTCCAGTGGACCCTATTAGTCTCAGAAACTGTCTCCTATCTGGTTTTCAGCTCAGGCCACTGCTCAGTGATTTCCCCTTTTTCCAGTCACTTCCAGCCCTGCTGTGCCACTATCGGTTGACGTCCTCTCCCGCTGGCAACCACACACACCACTTCTGGTCATGTCACCTTTATTTTTTGGCCGCCACTAACCACCTTGTATATTTATATGTAACAAGGTCGGTGCATATGATTCATATACTCCAACTAGAGAGCGAGTGCATATGATTCATACCATATCATGGTCTTTTTGTCATGGGACTATTCTAGGTTCTATGTAATTACACTAATTAGGCAATTAGGATACCTGCAATTATTCCTTTATTATTATCCATAGAATATAATAATATGCTTGGCTGTGTAATACACTCCTGGATTCAGTTCTCTTGTTTTCGCTTCCTTTCAACAAATACCAAAAAGAGGAAAAGAAAATATCAATGAAGGCTCACCTGATAACGTTCAGTTTTACAGTATGGTTGTACAACAGGAAGACCAAGAGGAGTGGTCCAGCGAACAGCCTGGTTTTCACAAGCAATCACCTGTAGAATGTTTCAGAGCCACCCTTTTCAGGAAAAGAGACCAAGCAAAGAAATATGCAGCAGCCACACATATATGCATAAAGCCATAAGCAAAGTGCCAAAGTAACTAAGAAGACCAATGGCATCATTTGGAATCCAACATACTGTGTGTGATAAGAGAGCTAACCTTCGCACAATCCCCAAGCCAACCCATAATGCCACGTGCAGCTTCAAAAACTTCTCCAAGGGCAGCCAATGTCACCTACAGAAATTAAGCCTTAAAATGTCGATAAAACTTCCTAATATGAACCAGAATGATAAGAGCATTTGAATACATCAAAAAACCCGATGGAATGCATAAGCATGTCAATAAAGATTTTCTTTCTTTTTTTTTGTTTTACATAAATACAGAGATCTTAGTAGAAGAAAAATTTGCTTTTCTATTCTATTAAGTATAACCATTTAAGGAGGAAATGCTCTCACAATGCAATGATAATAGTTTAATAATTGCACATTAAGGCAGCAATTGCAATCTCTAACAGCTAAAATCCTAGAATATAATTTAGCTGATACTCACCTTAGCTGCATAGCAAGATGCAGCATATAAAAGTCTATCATCAGTAATGAGACCTTTCTCCCCTAATCTTCTCTTAATTTGCTCCCGTGCCCCAATATAAGTAACACCATAAACAGAAGTCATTACTGTCTGTTTGACCAGTTTCCTATCAATCTGAATACTTTCAAAAGTTTAGAGTAGAACAGAAAAAATAGACCATAGCCAATTGCTGGAGCAGAAATTTTATCATTTACAATTAGCACAACTTTAAACTTGAAATCAAGACTGACCTGACCAAGCAACAGCTTTGCTAACAAAGCATTTGGAAAGGTATCTGGGTCTTTGTTGCTGTCTCGTCTCATTATATCATAAACCCTGGCCATATTTCAATTTAAATGTCTGAAATATTAATAGTCCGAACTCCGAAGTAATTATGACAAGAATATGATGGATCACAAAAGATCTTCTGAGTTTGGATAATTTACACAAGAATAGTAGGTCATGAAGTAAGATTTAACAAAAACTACCCCAATGAAAACACAAAAACATGTAAACATTTCTATTCTGTGAGGGAGTACAGTAATAACAAGGGCTCAAATGTCAATATAGTAACAGCATCAAATGCGAAACACAGCTGAAATGAATTTAATATACCTAACAGCAATCTCTGTGTAAACATCAGCAGGTTTCTCTTTAGCAACCAAGTTAACTGCAGCAGCCTCCAGCTGAGAAAGTACATTTATTCCAGTAAAGTGAGAATAGTAAATCCCACTAATCAGAAATGGCAAATAATATAGAATAATTTATCACTTTAACCACCCTAGTAATGAAAGTCAGTGGATCAAAAGCAAAGGGACCATATATGTGTGCGGGACAGATTAATAAACTCTGCACTGACAAAGATCACTGTAGCCATTTTAGAATGTGATTAAATAACAAACACCTTAATTACCATAGAAATGTAATTATCAATCATTGTAATCATGAGTTGTTTCTGGCAATACTGATCAATGACTCGGGTGGTCAGGAAAATATAACATCACTACAAAGCATGACCAATTTTAAATAGATCTGGTCCAACATAGCAGAAAGGGAAAAGAAAAACTAATCACTACATTTATCTAGAAGCATGTTGATGCAAATAAATTTAAAACCAATGATTGAAAGAAAGGGAAAGCAATTAGCAAATTATAAATTATAAGATTGATAGCACTTAATTAAAATTAATTACTGGCCATGGATATATCACCACATGAAGGTAATGTAGCATCAAAAAGCTGCCAGAATAATAAAAAAACAAAAAGGAAGACTATTTTTCTATGTATTGATACAATGACTCAAAAGAGTACTAGATAGTGGTTTTTTTTTTCAATAAACTATAACAAAACTTATCAAGGACCCACTTTCCTCAAAGCAAAATTTGTTAGGTAAAGGCCCATTAATGATTTTACATTTATAACACACCATGCAAGAACTGCTTGTTTTTAAGGGTGAACAATTTGTAGCCTAATAGACACATTGTACCTTAATATTAAGTTCAATTTATGAGGTTTAAAGGAATTATAGATAGAAATCTTGACCACTTGATGATAGAGACTGTTACTTCAAGGAACAACTTGCCTAGAATCTTCCAGTATTAGATTAAGGTCTATTTCCATAAAATGATTTTCATTGTTAACAATACTAGCACATTTAATGTCAAAGTTACTCAAGGATAAATGTTGAAGAAAGCTATACAAAAACATTATATAACAGTGAAATCATCACAAGTCCACAAAGTATATAAAGATAAAAAGAAGATTGTCTTAAGAGCCATTGCAAAATGAAAGAAACGAGATATGTAAACCTACATTATCTCTTCCCAGAGCTGCATAGTGTTGTAAGCCATTGCAGGAACCATCCTAAAATTTCATCAGAGTACCATTACGAACAAATACTTTTGAAAACATACAGAAAAAAAGTTTAAATTGAAAAGTGACCCATATCATAGAGTCTTGCAACATGAAAAAGCCAACAATGCATTCACTTATAGGGTTTTGGTACCAAATTTCATCTTTCATTTTTTTCCTTTTTGCTTTCTCTTTTATTGCATTTTACCTTTTAGATAATAAAACTTTATTGAAGATCTAATTTGGTCTTGAGGGTCTACTCTTGGAACCAATTTTAATTAACATCAAATGAACTCCCAAAAGAAAAAGGTTATAACAGCTTTGTTTTTTCATTGGTTTTAAGGCTTCCAATGATGAATTTACCTGATGAATTGGAAGATGTGAGATAAAAGAATTTGGTGATGAGCTTCTTAAGGCCTCTGATAGATTAATACAAGCAGCAAGGCACTGGAAAGGATCCTCCGCCGTTAACCACCAACGATTTCCGTTAATAGGGTGATCAGCAGAATCAAATATATCATGAATATGATCCTCTATAAATCCTAGGCGCCCATCATAAGACTGCTTCTCAATACCACCAGCATACAAATTTGCTAGATGTATCTTCAGCCACCTTAGTCCAGACTTTCCCAATGGCCGCCCTTCAGCAAATTCAAGTAGTCCTCTACACAGATCAGAACCTAAATGATTCAAATGAGGATGCATAGGATATGCTCTGCCACGGAAGTCAAGATTGTGTGGATAATAAAAGCCTTCCTCATCTTTCATTTTTCGTGCCACCTGTATAAGAATGTATTTTCTTTAAATTATTGCTCAACTAGTGAAACATGCAATAGTATTGAACATGATAATGGTAAACTTAGTTCAGATTATGTGATTAATGATCACATTGAACAAACAAACTTTGGAAATCACATCTAAGTAAGTATTTGGATGCTTTTCCTTTCATTTGTATGTCATGTGAACAGAGAAATAGATGCACAACCCTACACAGGGCTCTAAAATTATCCTGTATGGAGTCCTTGTGTTTGCCTGTCATGTCATAAACCTACCAACATCCTATTATGTAAGATGCAAGTAAAATCATAGGACACTGATGTAACTAAAATTGGAATTTGCAGTTGTTCCCAATAGTTTAAACATATCACTGAAAATATTTTACGATGAGAGGGAAGATCTTACAGAAAGCTTAAGTTCAGTGTCACATCTTAGAGAATGCCTTTCCAGATTAATTTTTTTTGCCTTCCTTACACTGCATTTCCACTCCTGAATTAGCTTTAAATCCTCTACAGGCGGCTTATCTGGTTTAGGAACCTACAAGTCAAAGAAGAATATATGAAGGCTAGATTAAATTGAATAGTAATAGGTAACACTGAGAATTAATCAGCCATCAAATGAACATGCATATGGATTTAGTCATCAAATGAATTTGGAAATTTTAGACTGACTCTGATTACTCTCGACTCATTGCAGTCTCAGTTATAACTTTACAAAGTTTTGTCATTCAAGGATGTCAAACGATTCAAATACTACCATACAGAAGTGAATATATTTTTAGTTCATGTAAAGTCCCTTTTTACCTCACCTAGTGGATAAGGCTTTGTCGTCATTTGTTTGTTTGTAAAGCCCATTTTTTACTTAGCTTTTGTAGTCTAACTGGCAGAAGAAATAGGTAATTGGGGGAAAAAAGCAGAAAGAATACAATCACTCTTCTATGAAGACCAAAAAACCTGCCCCCTCTCCCTTTTATACAAGCACTAAATTCATTTGGATGGACAGAAGAATATTACAAGTAATCAATTATGCTTTTTTTATATATGCTTACATCTTTACAATCAACCAGTCCTGCAATGTTACCTCCTCCAGCCCAAATTGACTCCACAACTCCAAGTACTCTTCTATTTACTCGCCATTTGGTGTTGCCAAGAATATCCAAGGCCTGCGCAAAACAATGATGCCTTTTTATTATGAAAAAAAAAAAAGGTATAGATATATAGATACAATTCAGTGAAGCAGAAAGTGCAGAATACAAAGATTGAAACTGTTTAAAAATACTGACTAGTGACAATACATTTTAATAATAAGAAACTTGTAACCATTGAATGAAGGGAAGTTACTGATCACTGATTTGGTAATGCAAGCAATTCATCAAATTTCTTATCATATTTTTATATAATACTGCTACACATTTTCATTGCCAATCAAAAAAGGAAAGGCTAAATGTCACTTTTGGTCCTTTATGCATATTAAGTTTTAAAAGTTTCATTTTGATCCTTTGTGTTTTCGAAATATATTGTTTTGGTCATGTCTTTGATGTTCCATTTAAAGCATTAGTGTTTTGTTAACATTTACGTTTTGAAATAATTATTTTAACATAGTGGCGGTTTTTAGCTGCCACTATCTTTGTTTTATTTTAAAAATTATAAACAAAAACACATAGACATGCAATGGTGCTTTATGAGTAACCGACATCATTGCTGTCGAGGCCTTCATGTCTGCCTCCGAGGCTGGCGACTTCATGTCTGCCTTTGCCACCAGCAACCCCATAAATAGCTGATCGCCATCGTCGTCCTCTTCCTCTGACAAGCCTTGCACCAAGAAGCTCTTCTATGACCAAGAAGACCTCACCCTCTACTTCTTCTTTGTCGTTCCTATTCTCCTCAACATCAACTCCCTCGTCAACAAGCATCGCCTTGTCTTCTGCCATTGTGTCTCCAAACCATACCACCCTCGCCTATGTCAGAGAATTCCACTTCGCAGGCAAGGGGGTCCGAATGAGCGTCACCTTGCGCCACGGCGTCATATTCCCCCTCATTGACCGCTCAATCACATCACCTCCAACTGTTGGTAGCGTCGCCGCATCACCTTCACCCTCCCCGCAAACCATCTCGAACACTTTGCTCCTCTGCTGCCATAAGAACTAGAAAGAGGCAAAATAAAAACCAAAACATGAAACGCAGAACCGAATTCAGACCTTTGCCATGCAATGTTGTCAAACACACAAGCAAACTACCATACTCGTTCGTGTTATGAGATTTTGGGGCTTCCTCGTCTCAACTCGTGATGAAGATCCTTGCTGCTACGGATTGCACAAGGGAACGTAAGTTTGCTCGCAAACATGGCAGGTCAAGTTCCGTCTCAATCCAAAACGTTGGGCGCATGTTGGGTTCAGCCCAATTTGAAGTTGGGCTTTTTGGGTTGGGTTCAACATACCCAGTTCAAAAATAAAGTAAGACCCAATTCTAGGGTTTTTGTTAGGAACCAAGAATTAAAATGAAGAAAAGAAAGAATTTTACTGAATAGATAGAAAAGAACAGAAATAGGAGAGAAAACTCTCTTCCAAGGGTTTCCCCTTCACAAAGAATTTCTTCTTTCACAAAGAGCTAATGCTCAATTTACAATGACAACAAAATTGCCTTTCTCCTATCCTCCTTCCCCTATTTATAACTAACTCATTAGTGGTCTATCTTAACTAACTCTCCCTTCTCCTTATATCCTAACAATACACCCCTCCTAAAAATCAACCTTGTTCTCATGGTTGGAATTTGAAAACTGGAATTGTACATTGAAATGATAGATTTCCTCAAGTTTTCCCCAATTGCCAGAAGACATCATCACCCGTTGTGGCTTAGCTGGGAATGACCCACTGCCCTTGCATGGAGGGTTGAGTTTGGTGGCTCCAATGGACATCGGGATGGAAGCAAATTCTGATTAATCTAGATCTTCATGGGTGCTGCTGCAATCTTTTTCCACCTCTTCTCTATTAACATGTCATCAACTATACATGCATCCAAGTTTTGCGGTATAAATCTTGCCACCCAATTAGAACTCCAAGTTTTTGCTCCTCCCTCTTTTATGAATCCCATTTCTACAGCCCATTTGGACATGACCCACTATGTAAAAAGTTGGACCCACTTTGTAAAATTCCAAAACTTCCCCTTCCTCTTTCTCATCCTTCAGAACTGAATCATTTACACTAACAGGATGTGCCTCTTTGGTGTCCTTCCAGGGGGAATCAATTGCAAACCCACCGGCCACTTTATGCAAACTCAGGTCCAGCAACTTCGGTGGTGGTGGGGACAAGGGTGGACTCCGTATAACTTGAATCACCATGACTTCCTTTGTACATCCCTTCTGCCTTGGCCCCATTGTCGACCTGACATTCCAAGATTCCAACACCATTGATGTTCCAGCCACCTTCATGATGAAATCTGGGTTCAACAATGATTTTTGTTTCATCATAACAATCTTTTTATGGAAATCTGAATCTTGAAAAGAATGAGGCTTGGCTGCATCACCAGGTTCGACTTCCTTCTTGATCAACTTTGGTATTGGGTTATCAAGAAAATGGTCTTTGCAGCCCACATTCTTCACTGTGTTCCTTGTGTTTCTCCTTCTTGATCAAAGGATCAACTTCTTCCTCCATCATAACTTTTCCATTTGCTGCTTCTCTTGCTAATTTTGCTTCATCATAATTTTCATTGTTAGGAACCCAAATCAGAATATAGAAGAAAGTAAAGAAAGATGGAATATCTTGATCGTAAAAGAACAAAAAATAGGAGAGAAAACTATCCTCCAAGGGTTTCCTCTTTCACAAAGGATTTCTCCTTTCACAAAGAGCTAATGCTCAATTTACAATGACAACAAATTTGCCTCTCTCCTGTCCTTCTTCCCCTATTTATATCTAATAAACCCCTCTACCTAACTAACTAACACATTAGTGGTTTTTCTTAACTAACTCTCCCTTCTGCTTATATCCTAACAGTTTCAAACAGAAAAATGGACCTGCAATACCCTTCTCTGCAAAATGCTCTGTTGTTTCCCCTTCGCTCAAAGGTGCCATCTTGATCATCACCGATGCTTCCATCAGCGGTCGTTGTCGACACTTCCGTCATCGCTGTTGGTTGTTGCCGATGCTGACAGTGTTGTTTGGACTCATTGGTTGTCGCCGACCCTTCTTTGCTTGATGTGACGGTGCTGGTAAGTGTTGTTTGGTGTTTTCTGTTTGGTAATCCTTCTATTTTTTGTTTGAGGCCACTAAGTGTAGTTCTATCATGATGCTATTAATGAGGAGGAAGATGAAGATCACATGAAGGATGACTATCCTGATTTAAATTTGAATTATATTCTAGCCTAGCGTGTTTTTATTAAGTAATTTCAACTTATTATGAGCTATGTTATGAGTTATGACTTATGAATATATTTTAATGACTACTATCTAGTGTTACTATTAGGTAATTTGAACTTATTATAAGTTATGTTATGACTTAAGAATCTATTTTGAATTTTGTCTTACGAATTGGATCTTAATCTTTATGTTTTATTATGAGTTATCCCCTTTTTTTCTTGTCTATATTATTTTTTATGTATGTGTATGTATGTAAATATAAAATTTTATATATGCATATAACTCTTGCGAGTCGTGTTATGATCTTTTAATCCCATATCATTCCTCTTATGAGTTACAAGTTTGACAACATTGTTGCTAAGAACAATTGAAGAAAATCGGATCCAAAAAGTACAGCACATGCCTCCCTTCACTTCAATTTCCATACAATTAGAACAACTCTTAGCTTGGATTTCTATTAATTGCTACCATTTTCTTTTATGCTTTTTAGAATTAACAAAGGTACAAGGAGGCTTGATCTTGAAGGAGCATGTTGTATCTCTCTACTTCTTCGTCGAATAAGGCTTTGTCCTGTTTGAGCTTTGAAGAAACCTCCGCACCTGATTCAGTGGTTTAAAATTGAAACGTGTGAAATAAAAGTTCTGAATAATGCTTGTTTATTTATTTATTTTTGGGGTGTGGTTGCAGAGGCTCAAGGCTAAGAAGAATGAAGGAGCATTTAAAAGAGAAGAGACAATGGTGAGATGAAGTTATGAAAGATAGTGGCAGTTTTTAGCCGCCACTATGTTAAAATAATTATTACAATATTTAAAATGCTAACAAAACTCTAATGTTTTAAATGGAAAATTAAAATAAGAACCAAAATGATACATTTCGAAAACATAAAGGACCAAAAGGAAACTTTTAAAACTTAATGTACCAAAATAGAAAAACACTGAAACATAAAGGACCAAAAGTGACATTTAGCCAAAAGGAAATGGAAATTTACATACACTACCTCAAAAACTTTTTGCATTTGTGCTCCATTGACATTCTTCATTACATCTTGTTGCTTCCTAGATCCGTGAGTACGCATGATATAAGATGGTAAGAATAAGTGTCCGCCCTTGTCATATCTTGAAAGAGCATTATGAAATGTTAGACACACAAACACACAGGCAAGCAATTAAGTTACGAAGGATTAAATATCAAAAAAAAAGGTGAAAAGTTACATCCATTCTTCACTATTATATTTTTTTGCAAATTCAGGTTTGTTTTCGAGATTAAAAGAAGTAGCTCAAAGTTTATTCAATAGTTGAGTTCCTTCTCTTTGGTCTTGAGAGAGGTTGAAACTGAGCACAATAAATCATGTTATAATAATATAAAATTAAAGCAAATTCAGGCATTTCAAAATTCAATACAAGAGAGACACCCATTCCATTTGTCATACCCTTTCCATTTTTTGGGAGGTATCAACATTGGCATGTAAGGTATTAACATATGTTTAGCCTGCACAAAAAGACACATATCCGTAAGTAAAAACCTTATGCTATACACTTCTGTAGTGCATGCTAACTTTCCTGAATGAGTTAGAAGTATCTGATGCTTAATTTAAGCCTAATGGCATGCTTAATAGCAAACAAGTTTGAGAATAACAACAAATCAACAGCATTTACAGGGAAGTTCAGATATCACTATTTCAACAAAACTCCTTGTGATTTTAGCTAGCCATAACACAAGGAAGTCATAAATATACGTACCAGATTTGATGCAAATGGAAAACATAGAGCAAGATGCTTATGCAGATTCATAAACAGCATTCTCTTCTACCTACATCTAAATGCTAGTTCTTTCTCTTTTGGGAAGAGGGTAATGAGGTCATAAAATAGTTCTAATTTACAAGAATATCAGAGACATGTGAGATAATAATGGATTTAATTAGCATTCATGAAGCTATCATTGAAGCTGTTATCAAATGAACAGAATAACTTCATCTATGACATAATATTGTTTAAGAAATGGAAGACAATATCTTAACTTACACATTTTTCAAGCCCAACTAGGACTAAGGGATCACATTGTATAACGCCATACTTCTTCGAAAACTTTTGCCTACAAGCACAAAACAGTTTTTTGGAATTACAATTGAAAAACAAGTGTGATAAAGGAACTTCCATGAGTCCCTTGCATACGTACTCTATCAAGATATGTCATTGGGCACAGTTTAAAACATCTACCTTGTTAGAAATAAGAACATTTTAGGAGATAAGAACTTTTCCATGTTCCCTAGATACTTGTTATAGCTAGGTTCAATGCATCATAGGAAGTAGCATTATCTTAATTGTTCTCTTGTAAAATGTTTTTGGCATTAATTATCTTTGTAATACTCTTGAATATAAATAATAAGTCCATTCTGCTGGGTAGGATAATTACTCAAGCAAATTCAGAAAATATTTGTTTCTCTCTTCTCACATGGTATCAAAGCTCCTGGTCTAAGGGGGCTCTGCTTCCACAAAAAAGTCTCCATAGAAGGTTTTACTGGCTCTGGAAGCTGTCAGATAAATACAGCTCGAATTTCCCAGTAACATTTTCTGGTGACCGTCATATTTCTCGGCCATTTTCTGGCAACTTCCATATTTCCTGGTTCCGGCCACCGACAAACTTTCCCAAAACTGTCAGAAATTTCTGGCAAATTTTTCAGTTAATAGAGTTTGTTAGAATCTGATTTCTCATTGATCAGAAAATGATTAGATAGTTACAAAAATATAGTCATCTCTATATATAGAATGACTAACTGTTAACTAACCCTATCAGTTACTAACTAACTATAGTTAGAACTGTAATAATTGAAAGCTCACTGACAGCTTACAAACAACAGATAACATTAGACACCAAGTAAAAAGACTTAGTGGAATAAGTATACTCTATACTCCCCCGCAAGCTCATGGTGAGTGATTCTTAGGAAAACCAGAAGAATCACACACTGTGAGTTTGGTTCTGTACAATTCAAAGTTGGTGGGAGAGAGGGCCCTTGGTGAGAATATTAGCCACTAGTCTGGCTTCGTACTTATTGACAGTATGATCAGAATTTTCCATTACCCGAAACACCCACTTGCAACCAATAGGAATGCTGTTAGGGGGAAGGGTAACTAGGCTCCATGTTTTGTTCTTGAGCAAGGCATCATAGTCAGTTTGCATTGCAGCCAACCATGTGGGATCAGCTAAGGCTTGCTTAGTGGATTTTAGTTCCAAATGAGTCAGAAGAAGGGTAGGATGAATTCTATGTTGAACAATACTAGATTTGGATCTGTTTTGCATTGGATGAATGTTTTGAAGTAAGGGCTGTGGAGATGGCGAAGGGGAAAGAAGTGGCTGATCAAGGTTGAGGGGTATTAGGAGAGGGAATGTAAGGTCTAGAATTAGAAGCAAGTGGTATAGAGGCTGAGGGCAAGGTTGATTGAGGCTGTGATTTAGATGAAGAGGATGAGGGAAAGAGGTCATAATAGGGAAATCTGGACTCATTGAACACCACATCCTTAGATATGTCGATTCTGCCTTTAGAAGAAAGACATTTATGGCCTTGGTGCATAGGAGAGTATCCCCGAAAAATGCATTCTTGAGACCTGAATTGGAGTTTATTCTTGTTGCATGGCCTTAGGAGAAACAGCCAAAAACTCTCAGAAATGCATAGTCAGGTTTGTGTTTAAACCGTTTTCATAGGGAATCTCAAATTGAATAGAAGAACTAGGAAGTCTATTAATTAAATAGACATTGGTCAGAAATGCATGATCCCAATAGGAAAGAGGGAATGAAGCTTTAGCCAAAAGAGTCAACCCCAACTCCACTATGTGCCTATGTTTTCTCTCCACAACACCATTTTGGTGATGTGAGTGAGGACAAATTGCCCTATGAAGAATATGTAGCAGCTGAAGATAGACAGTAAAAGGTCTGAATTATCCCCCCAAATCAGACTGAACAGATTTGAAAGGAAAACCAAATTGTATTTCTGCCATGACTCTAAATTGTTAGAAGAAATTTAGAGTTTCAGACTTGTAACTGAGAAGAAAAATCCAAGTATACCTGGTAAAATCATTGATAGAGGTAGATGGGGCCAAGTGTACTCTAGGAGGTGTAAATAGGAATAGTTGCTGATATAACAGAATAGGAGTTAGTTAAAACTAACTAACTCAGCCAATGTATAAATAGGAGAGAAGAGAGAATGAGAGGATATGAACAGAAGTGTAATAGGAGGTTGTGATTTCCCTCAAACAAAACACACAGTAGTTCACTACAATTCTGACTAAGATTCATTCTGTAATTCCATTTTCGCATTCCTCTGATCCAGTTCCTATTAACTGGTATCAAAGCTCCAATCTTGGAGCTGTGGGCTGATTAATGGTGCAGAAAAACAACGGGAGAATGGAGGCGAGGTTGGACATGATGGAACGCGTTGTAGAGGAGACGCGCGACACTATGGAAACGCGTCTGCGATCCATGGAAGACGCGATTCAGAAGCTTGCGGCGGTGTGGGAACAACCGGCGGCTGTGGCGAAGGCTAGAGAGGAGGAATCGCGGGCCAGAAGCAAGGAAAATGCCGGAATCGCGGGTAGCCGATGGCGGAATCTTCAATTACCTCTTTTTATGGGTGAAGATCCGTTGGGGTGGCTTTCCAAAATGGAAAGGTACTTCCGACTGCAATTTACACGGGAGGAGGATAAGCTGGAGGCTGTGATGATGGCGATGGAAGGGGATGCACTGGGCTGGTATCAATGGTGGGAATCTTGGAACCCAAATCATTCTTGGGAAGGGTTCAAGATTGCGGTTGTGCAAAGGTTCCAAGGGGCTAATCTCGGAAGCCCATTTCAGTTGCTGTTAACCTTGAAACAGGAGACAAATGTGCAAGAATTCATTGGACATTTTGAAAAATGTGTAGGAACAGTGAAAGGGTTGGAAGAATCTTTTTTAATGGAAATTTTTCTTAAACGATTGAAGGAGGAAATCAGCACTGAGGTGAGATTGCATGAACCCAGGAGCTTGATGGATACCATGATCAAGGCTCGGCAGATTGAAGAAAAAAATTGGGTTTTGAGTAATATAACAAGGACTGGGAAAGTTAACAGTTCTTTCCAAAGACCTACCTTCTTTGGATCACGAACAGGAAGAGAATGGCAGCCAGGAGGAGTTAGAGGAGGTGAACAAACAGCAATGGTGAAATCTGGAATAGAGATGAAAGCAGGAGGGGAAATGAAAGGTGGAGGAGAAGGATGGAATAGGAGGAAGCCTATGCAGAGGTTATCTCCTATGGAGGTTAGTGAAAAAATGAAAAAAGGGGAATGTTTCACTTGTACTGAAAAGTACCATGTGAATCATGTATGTAAAAATAAACAATTGAGGATTATGATCATGGAGGAGGATGAGGAAGGGAGTGATGTAGAGGAGGGTGAAAGAGAGGAAATTGAAAAGAAAGAAGAGCTGTACCAGCTTTCTTTGTACAGCATTCAAGGATTTACACAAAAAAAATCTCTTAAGATGTGGGGAGAGGTTAAAGGTAGGAAGGTAGTGGTGTTTATAGACTGTGGAGCTACTCACAATTTTATATCCATGACAGTGGTGAGAGAATTGCAGCTGGAAGTGACTCCTACACAGCCATATTTTGTGGAAGTTGGGGATGGACATAAGGTGAGATGTAAGGGAATGTGTAGAGAATTACCCATAGAATTGCAGGGGTTAAAACTGGTTCAAAATTGTTATTTGTTTGACTTAGGAGGAGCTGAGTTAGTATTGGGAATGGAGTGGTTGGCTGGTTTGGGGGAAGTGAAGGCGAATTTTGAGAAAATGTCAATGATTGTGAAGATTCAAGATAAGGAAGTGGAGTTAAAGGCTGAACCAGAATTGATTAAGGCTGCTGTTAGTTTGAAATTGATCAATGGGAATTTAGAGGAAGATGATCAGAGGTTTTTGGTGGATGTGATGGAAGCAGAAAAAACAGAAGAAGCAGTAGCAGTACCTGCAGAAATCCAACAGATCCTGAAGCAGTTTGAAGGAGTTTTCACTGAACCAACAGAATTGCCTCCCCATAGGGAAAGAGATCATGCTATCACACTGCTGCCTGGTAATAAAATCCCTAATTGCAGACCATATAAATATCCACATTATCAAAAAGATGAAATAGAAAGATTAGTGGGAGAAATGTTGAAGGCTGGAATCATTAGGGCCAGCACTAGCCCATTTGCAAGCCCTGTAATTTTAGTGAAGAAAAAGGATAATAGCTGGAGATTTTGTGTGGATTATAGGCAGTTAAACAAAATCACTGTTCCTGACAGGTTTCCTATTCCTGTCATTGAAGAATTATTAGATGAAATTGGAGGTGCACATCGGTTTTCTAAGCTAGACTTAAGAGCTGGCTATCATCAAATTCGAATGAAGGGCATTATGAATTTTTAGTGATGCCCTTTGGATTGACCAATGCTCCCTCAACATTTCAAGCATTGATGAATGAAGTGCTAAGGCCTTTGTTGAGACAGTTTGTACTGGTTTTTTTTTTATGATATCCTAGTTTATAGCAAGGATTTGGATGAACACAAGCTGCATCTGCAGGCAGTTTTGCAGCTTTTACAGCAACAAGAGTTGCATGTGAATGAAAAGAAATGTACTTGGGCTCAGCAATCTTTGGAGTATTTGGGCCATTTGATTTTGATTTCAGGAGAGGGAGTGCAGGCAGATCCAAAAAAATTAGCAGCCATGAGCAAATGGCCTATTCCTCAGGATATTAAGAGTTTGAGGGGATTCCTAGGGTTGACAGGATACTATAGAAGATTTGTGAAGGATTATGGGAAATGAGCTCAGCCATTGAATGCTTTATTGAAAAAAAATGCATTCAAGTGGACTAAGGAGGCTGAGAAATCTTTTGAGAAGCTGAAAGAAATGATGAGTACATTACCTGTGTTAATGGTTCCTGATTTTTCTAAACCATTTGTACTGGAGACTGATGCATCAGGAGTGGGATTAGGAGCTGTGCTGTTACAGGAGGGCAGGCCCTTGGCTTTTTGGAGCATGGCTCTATCTGGTAGAGGACAGCTTAAATCAGTCTATGAAAGAGAGCTGATGGCAGTGGTTCTAGCTGTAAAAAGATGGAGACATTACTTGCTGGGAGGGAAGTTTATTATAAGGACTGATCAGCAAAGCTTGAAGTTTTTAAATGATCAGAAATTAATGACTGAGGAACAATTTAAATGGGCTGCAAAACTGATTGGGTATCATTTTGAGATTCAGTATAGGCCTGGAAAAGAAAACATTGTGGCTGATGCTTTGTCTAGACAATTTCATTTTTCTGCTATTTCTTTGGTACAAGAAGAGGAGTGGACAGATTGGGAAGAGGAATTGAAAGCAGATCAACCATTATATGAGCTTTTTCAGGGAATTGTTACTAAGACAATGGCAAAACCTGGCTATGAAGTGAAAGGAGGAAGGTTGTATTATAAAGGCAGGCTAGTGCTACCAAAGAACTCTACTCGAATTCCTTTAATTTTGAAGGAACTGCATAATTCCCATATAGGAGGGCATTCTGGGTTTTTTAGAACATATAAAAGGGTGACTGATGTGGTTGGCAAGGAATGAAGAAAGATATTAAGGAGTATGTGGCTGAATGTGATACATGCCAAAAGAATAAGAGCAGCACGTTGTCTCCAGCTGGATTACTTCAACCATTACCTGTGCCAACCAAGGTATGGTGTGATATATCCATGGATTTTATTGGAGGGTTACCAAAAGCACAAGGAAAGGATACTATTCTAGTAATAGTAGATAGGCTGACTAAATATGCACATTTTTTGGCCTTGTGTCATCCATACACAGCTAAAGAAGTAGCTGAACTTTTCATTCAGGAAGTGGTAAGACTGCATGGCTTCCCTACTTCTATAGTTTCTGATAGGGACAGGCTGTTCATGAGTTTATTTTGGAAGGAGCTGTTTAAAAAAGCTGGAACTGAGCTGAAAATGAGCTCTGCATACCATCCACAAACAGATGGGCAGACAGAGGTAGTGAATAGGTGTTTGGAAGTTTATTTGAGATGCATGACAGGCAGCAAACCCAAGCAGTGGCCGGCTCATTTGGTTTGGGCAGAGTTTTGGTTTAATACTAATTACAACATTTCTGCCAAAATGTCTCCTTTTGAAGCACTCTATGGACAGAAGCCTCCTTTATTAATTAAAGGAGCTGATATTCCTTCCAAGTTGGAAGAAGTTAATCAACTGTGCAAGAACAGAGATGAGCTTTTGCTGGAATTGAGGGAAAATTTGTTGAAATCACAAGATCAAATGAAAAAGCATGCTAATAAGCATAGGAGGGAGTTGAGTTTTGAAATTGGAGATTGGGTTTTTCTCAGAATACAGCCCTATAGAATGAGATCCCTGGCCAAGAAACAAAATGAAAATTTGAGTCCTAGATTTTATGGCCCTTATAAGGTCATCCAGAAGATAGGAGCAGTAGCTTACAAGCTGGAACTTCCTGTTGGAAGTAAAATTCATCCTGTATTTCATGTATCCTTGCTAAAGAAGTCAGTTAAATCAAATTGCTCTCCTCAACCATTACCAGCAGTCATGGATGAGCAGTGAGAACTTCAGATGAGACCAGAAAAAATTCTGCAGCAAAGACAGAATGAACAGCAGCAGCAGGAAGTTTTGATCAAACGGCAAGGCCTACCTCATCATGAGAATAGCTGGGAATTGGCTGAAGAAATGCAGAAAGTCTTTCCAGATTTGGACCTTGAGGACAAGGTCCAGCTTCAAGGGGAGGGTATTGATAGAGGTAGATGGGGCCAAGTGTACTCTAGGAGGTGTAAATAGGAATAGTTGCTGATATAACAGAATAGGAGTTAGTTAAAACTAACTAACTCAGCCAATGTATAAATAGGAGAGAAGAGAGAATGAGAGGATATGAACAGAAGTGCAATAGGAGGTTGTGATTTCCCTCAAACAAAACACACAGTAATAGCAGGAGTTCACTACAATTCTGACTAAGATTCATTCTGTAATTCCATTTTCGCATTCCTCTGATCCAGTTCCTATTAATCATCTACAAAAATAATATAGTAGCTGTAACCAGTAGAGGAAACAAAGGGGGCAGGACCCCACAAGTCACTGAAAATCAGTTCAAGAGGTTGAGAATAGGTAGTAGAAGATAAAGGAGCATGCAATCTATGTGCTTTAGCAAGACGGCAAGAACAACAAAAGTGAAGCTCATTTTTATTCATTAATGAAATTTTACAGAGTTGCATTACAAGTTTTTGAGTAGCAGCACTTGGGTGCCCTAATCTAGAGTGCCAAGTGCTTGCTGTAATGGAATTAAGAGAAGCAGTATTTACAAGAGAATCAGATTTCACAAGAGAGGAATGTCAAACAGAATTGAAAGACACATTCCTAAATGAGCTTGAAGTGGAAGCACTTGAGGAAGACAGCATGTGAGGGAATTTGTACAATCCATCAGACCCTAGATGTCCTTTGAACAGAATCTCATTGGAGCCCTGAGATTTCACCAAACAAGTATTAGGTTGAAATTCAAAATAAACTGAATTATCCTTTGCAAACTAACTGACACTTAATAGGTTTTCGGAAATAGTAGGAACATGCAAAAGCTTATTAAGCATGAGATAAGTATTTTTAATTAAGGGGGAAAGAAAGGATGTAGAGCCAATACAATGAATAGGCTGAATGTTTTCAACATTGGAGGTCACGTGATATGAAGCCCCTGAATCAAGATACCAGTTGCTGGATGAACTAGCAGTAGAACCAATAGTCATGGCTTGTGGGTTATGAGAGGACATAGGGTTGGAGGTAGGCATTTGTGGAGGCATAGAAGTTGAGGAAGGCTGATAGAGACAGAAGATGGAGACAGGTGTACTCTAGGAGGGTCCCTTGAAGGTTAGCTGTTAGTTGGTTATCTGTTAGCTGTTAGTGGTTATCTGTTAGGATAACTAATAGTTAGTTACAACTAACTAATAGTTATCAGATTGGAGGGAAAGTATAAATAAGTGTAGAGAGTTTAGGAAAGGAGGCAGAAAAGGAATAGGAGGGTGGTGAACCTTGAATTCACTTTGTATCAGCTGGAGTATTCTCCAGAAATCAATAAAGTTTTGTGCTCTCTTCTCTGTTGACACTGTAACTGCTGTAATTGCTATCTTTTTCAATAAAGATTCTCTCTTTCATCTATCTTTCTGGTCCAGTTTTTATCAAAGGCACTTGCTGAGGCATTGCATTTTGAGGAAGAGTAACCTCAAAAAATTTGAGGTTGCTGCTGCATAGGTTGCATTGGCTGAGGCATGGATTGCTGCACAAAGGTAGAAGAAGGTTGCATTTGTTGTGGCATAAGTGCCTACACAATCTAATAGGATGAGGGAATTGCTGAGGTGCAGCAAAAGCAGTAGAATATGGTTGTGTCAAGGTGGGAAATTATGCAAACACAAGATAAGAAGCACCATAAAGAAGATGAAGGCCTATGCCAATAGTTTGCAGCATCAGACCAAACTTTTGGCAGATGTAGCACTGAATGTTGCTACGACCTCTGCCACCACGGCCTCCTCTACCTCCAAAGCGGCCACCACGACCACCATTAAAATTTTGATAGAGTTTGATCAGACTAAGACTTATTTTGATGCTGATTTTGATTCTGAAACTGACTTTGATTGCCAGAATGTTGCTGAGTGTTGCTTTGTTGCACGAAATTAGCTTAAGGTGAGACGGAGATGGACACAGAGTTTGCAGTAGAATTAGAAGCAACATTGAGAGAGAATACAGCTTTCTTCCAAAATTTATCAATGCGAGCCGCATGACCAAGGAGAAGAGTTTCAATTTCATCAATAGTTAGGGGTTCAGACCGATTATTGATGTGCGAAACAGAAGACTCGTAATTTTCTGGTAAACCTTCAATAATAATGTCAACATGTTCTCTAATAGTAACAGGATCACCAATAGCAGTGGAGAATCAACAAGATTCTGAATCTCAGTCAGAAAATCAGAAATAGTATGACCTTCAAGAGTGAGTTGACGAATTTCCGTGCGATGTTGTCGAGCCTTTGCATTCGTGTGAGCATGGAAATAGTTGTGAATCTTATCCCAGAGTAGCCACGAACTGGTGCACTGATGAACTTTTGAAGCATCAGCCAAAAATAGTGGACTGAAGCCAAGAGAGCAACAATTGATCTTGTTGCTCCCAGGCTTGATATGCAGCAGTGATGCAACCAGTATCACAATCCACAAGTGTCGCAAACCACTCTGAAATCTGCAGGTTCTCAATGAAGTGATGAAGACAGTGTCCTCAAATCACAGGTTCAACTTGTCATTTCCAAAAGAGATAGTTCACCAAGTCAAGCTTTCCATTGATGGAGTGATTGAAGTTCGTGTGCACTGGAGAAGGTTGAATCGGCAGCACAGGACCTCCATTTGGCGGAGGATCACCACCACCATCATTGGCCGGAACAGGAGTAGCCATCACAACGAAGATCGATAGAGATCGGTGGTCGGGGAGGGAAAAGAGATGGAAGATCAAAAGCTTAAGGAGAAAAATCAAAATGAAACTTTGTTGCAGATCGCAACCTAGCTCTTAGATACCACAATAGAGTTTGATAGAATCTATTTCTCATTGATCAGAAAATGATTAGACAGTTACAAAGGGACAGAGTCATCTCTATATATAGAGTGGCTAACTGTTAACTAACCCTATCAGTTACTAACTAACTATAGTTAGAACCGTAACTAAATGTCAGTTAACTGACAACTTACAAACAACAGATAACAGTAGACACTAAGTAAAAAGACTTAGTGGAGTAAGTATACTCTAATACCAGTCACTGTCAGAAGTCAGAACTTCTCTAACAAATTTCTAGTATCTTTTCCAGCAACCCCTAGTCCCAGATTCATTTAGCTCCAATTCTCCTGTGCTGATTATCCTTCTGCATGAACAGTACCAAATTTTTCATTCAAACATGTATTTGTCTCTCAAATATTTCCATCCCATTGGGTTCTCGACTCTTAAGCCATAGACCATATGACCCCATCACCTAAATATTTTTTTACTTATTCCCCTAGTCCCCAGCAATAAGAAAATAGCAAGTGCAGATGGCACTCTTGTAACTTGTAGCTGGTACAGGAAACGTCTACATAAATCCCTTCATAACCCTTAAAATATGCACATGTCCCAAAGTTGTCCACAACTCATGTCTCTGAACAAAAACTTACAAAAGACATATCTTGCACTGTTATTTTTCATAAAATTGTTGTGTATTCCAGGACAAAGAATCAAGATGACGATTCGGTATGGTAGAGAAGGGGAATGACCTTTATCTTTTTGAGGAGCCACGTGTGCCCATTACAAAAAGAACCAGTGCCATTCATTCATGTCAAAGTCTCTATTGTTAAAAAAGAAAAATATTTTACTCTTTCATTATCTGTTAGGACACCCCTCTTTTGAAATCATCAAAGTTATGGTTCCATCTTCATTTTCTTGAATAAAAATTGAATGTCTTCAATGTTATGTGTGTGAAATTGCAAAACACAAGTGTATCCCTTTTCCGTCAAGTAACAAGAAAAGTATATTTCCTCTTTATTCTGTTCATACTGATGTTTGAGGGCCATCTCCTATTCAAAATATTCAGGGGCTTGCTGGTTTGTGACTTTTATTGATGATTGTACCCAGATCACTTGGGTTTTGTTCTTAAACAAAAATCTGAAGAAAGCAATGTCTTTCAAAATATCTTCTCAATGATTAAAAAATCAATTAGGTGTGTCGATAAAGAACTTGAAGATTGAATGGGATGGACCAATGAAACTATACTGTGATAATAAATCAACTATCAGCATAGCTCATAATCCTGTTTAGCATGCTCAAACAAAGCATGTAGAAGTTTACAAACATTTTATCAAGGAAAAGCTTGATTGCAGCTTGATTTGTACTCCATATGCACCATCACAAAGTAAACTTGTGGATGTTCTTACCTAAAAGTTTTGCAGTTCACATTTATTCTAAGCTTGAGGGGGGTGTTGGAAACAGGAATATTTTAAGAGGTAAGAATTTTAATGGTTATTTTACCTAGATATTTGTTATAACTAGGTCTAATGCATTATAGGAAGTAGTGGTATCTTAATTGTTCTCTTGTAAATTGTTTTTGGCAATACTCGTCTTTGTAATACTCTTGGATATAATTAAGTCCATTCTGCTGGGTGGGATAATAAAAAATCCAATTCAGAAGAAAAAAAAAGTTGTTTCTCCTGGCATACCTCATATCATATACATAGGAACTCTTGAGAACCTCTTTTAAAATGTGGACTATTATTCTTCAATTTATCTTGAGCAAAGATTATCTCTCATAGTTCATTACAATACATTCTATGCCAAGGAGCATCAAGTCATCAACATCTTTTTTGTGTGTGCATGTGTGCATGCATCTGCATTACGTGTGTGGGTAACTATGTACGTGCACACGGGTACACTCATGACAGAGATAAAGAAATCATAACAAGACACATTTAGACATGCATATAATACTCAAATATCTCCTATCCCAGAAACAGTCGATATTAACTTCATCTAACCAGACAGTATCACATAGTTGTTAGGGGCCTCAAGTCTTAATTAAAAAGTTAACACCACCCTTTCTTTTTCCACAAAGAAAAAAGTGAAACCTCACCCTGGATGCCATGGTACAGCCTTAAAACCATGCCTGAAAGCTGGTCGAATATCGGGGGGAGTATCACCAGACTGGTTAACTGGAGAGTGTACATATGCTGTATCAATTAATAATTCTATTAATCGGCTTCCCAGCTGCATAATTTCAAAGCTAACTCATTAAATTCCCGTTTTAAAACCAAGAGAGAGAAGGGGAGAGAAGATAATTGATTACTCAAAGAAAAACCTTAGCCTGTGTGTCCCGGCTCCAAGGACTACATTCTTCTTTTCTCAATATCATCTGCACTTCCCTCAGTCTATTTTTTTTAAGCAAACTGTTTAAATAATTTCTCTGTTTTTCTTTATCACTATCCAAACTGTCTTTAGCATCACCCTCTGTTTTCTTACTCCGGCTACTTTTATTTCCTTCAACGAACTTATGAATCCTCACCTGAAATACAATAAGATAATTACAACATCTATAAAATAACTGCACCAATTATGTTTCAGTCAAGTCAGATATACAAAGGGTAAGTTTTCTAAATACTTTGATTAAAGTCCACTTTGGATCAATTGTAAAACCTTACTGTTCAGACCTTCCTAAAGAATGGGTGTTTACAGAGTACATGATAAAGTTTTGAAAATGTTGAAGTGCATAAGTTAATTTTAACTTGTGCAAATTTTTTTATTCATTTTACCTTCTTGATTCATGTTATTTTCTTTTCTTATATGTGTTTGCTAAGAAATTCATCCAAAATGACCCTAAATTCCAATCCATATTAAACCACTTAAGCATTAGAGGCTTATCTAGTTCTTCTATTCTACATTGGCATCCATGATGCAGCCAGCCAATTAACCCTGTATTACACAAGAGTGACCAGTCACATGGAAGTAAACTGGACTTTACCTACAATATGAATAATATTTCAAAAGCTACCCATAGTGGGGATTTTACCCAACCACTACATTCAAGGACAAGGTTAATCTCAAAGCTATGCATTGTATTTTTTATGGTCTAGACATCAGGTTCCTCCAATGGAGGCAATCATGTTCGAGCCAGGAACAACTTCGAATGGAGACAACTGGTTAAGGTGGAACAACCCATGCCAATTGATGTGCATGCTCGGTGGTTCAAAGCTATGTATTGTATGCCTGACCTAAAAGGCTAAAACTAACCCATTCTTGTAATAATTTGAAAACAAAATAGTACCATATTACCTCCTGTTCTAGAGCCATGCCAATATGAACAGCAGCATGAACAAGCTGAACACAGCCTTCCTCATTCTCCATCACCATGGCCATCATCTTATGCATAACAATGACGGCCACCTTATCTGCGGGCAAGTCGTCGATGTGGGGGGCAATGGAGTCCTGCTGCTTCTTGGGGCGGGCGTGGTGAGCCGTCTGCTCGGCCTCGACGGCGGCCCTGAACGGCTCGAACCAGCCCAAGAGGAGCGCCTTGACGTGCGGCAAATTGGGCGCCAACATCTTCTCTCGCATCTCCCTCTCCAATTCCCTGTACTCTTCCACCATCCTCTCCCAGGCCTCCGTCTCCACCTCAATCTGCCTCCTTCGCAGCAAATTGTACTTCTCCCTCTCCTTCTCCTTCTGCCTCATCTCTTCCTCCTGGATTAGCAAACCCTTAAGGAACAGCCACGGCGGCTCCTGGACGAAGATCCTTGCGGCGGCCGGAGACTCGTCCTCCTCAACCGCAGCGCTGAGGTCTTCGACCACGAAGTTGCCATCGGTGGAGAGGAGGTGGTGGTGGCGGAACTGGAGGATTGGGTCGGAGTGGGTGAGAGGGAAGGAGGAGCAGGAGAAGAGGAGCGAGGAGGAGGGGGGGGAGGTTGGGATTAAGAGAAAGTGGAGGGTTCGGTGAGGCTTGTTGCGTTTAATGATGTGAAGGTGGCTTCTTCTTCTGGCGGGGTTGTCGAAAGCGTGAACCTGTGGAGTGGGGAATGAAGATGCCAATGTCATTGTGTGTTTATAAAACGAATGAAAGCGTGAACGTGTGTTGGTGTTGTGTTGGTTGTTCCGAGAGACCGGAACCACGCTCGGGGGCAGGAAGGAGAAGCAAGGAAAGAAACGGAGAGGATGATAGTGCTTCGCTCGCCTTCCAGGATGAGGTTCAAACCTCTCTTAAACCTTGTAATCCTATGGAGACTATGGACCCGGCAGAAGATTTTTTAAAAAAGAAATAAACATAAAATGAAAAATAAAGATATTTTAGTTTGATTAAATTGTATTTTGATATTTTTAGTTTCTCAAATTCACACGTCCTTCTGATTTTTAATCACAATATTTGATTTCCCAAGTTTTACAAATTAATGATTTTAGTTCATCTATAAGATTATTAACTAATAATTATCATTAATATTAAGTTAATTATAAATTAATTAAAAATCATTAATTATTATAAAAAAAATCTTTAATAATAAAAGATCCTTAGGTTGCACAATCATCTATGGAGTAGCGTGCACCGATGACATTGAGCCTCCATCGCTACAATCCAAAATGAATTGTGAGCCTAAGGTTACAAGTGCATATTGCTCATTCAGTGCAACTAATTCAATTCCTTGCTGAATATCTTTAATTATAATACCAGAATCATCTTCGCTTCCACCATCAACATCAACATTGGTGCCACATTTTCCGCAAACCTCGATGACAAGGCCATGTTTCTCGCCCGTGTTACTCCCTTACCTTAATCATCTCGTCAATTTCCCCACAAAACTCATGCATTTGCTTCCCATCAAGGCATGGAAGTTGTCGACACGGCTTAGGTGCAACCTCAAATGGGCTCTCGCCATCCTCTTCAATCAAAAGCTTGCCGAGGTGGATGGACAAGGACAAATCCACTTCGATTAATTCACTAATCACAGCTAGGGATGAGGTAGATCAGGCCAAGCCAGGCTTTTGCAAATTTCAGTCTGGCCGTATTATTATTATTAAGTCTAAGTTTGACATGTTATTGTTAAAAATAATATATTAAGAATTGAATCCGACCTACATAAATGCATGGTCTAACCTAAAAGTCAAATTTGATTAAATAAAAATAAATAATTAAAAGTAAAAAAATAACATAATAAAGACAATATTCCTCTTTAAATTTGTGCTGAAAAAAAATAAGTTAAAATTAATTAAAGCACTTTTAAGTATTCAACAAAATATTATAAACAAAATAAGCAAGTTAAATAAAATACCATAAGATTCATTCAATAATCTAGTCTTAATGTCAAATAATAAAATAAAAAAGAAATAAGAACCAAGGCAAGTTAAATACAATGACTGTAACACCTCCATATTTTTACTTATTACATATGGATTCGAAGTAATATTTTAGGACGATTAGAAAATTAAAATTCACTATTTAGTAAGATTGTTAGAATGTAAATATATATTAATTCAAGCTATCTAAATTATTAGAAATTGTGTGAGAAGGATGGAAATAATTTTAGGCTAAAAAGAATTAAATAAACCAATAAGAAAATAGAATTTTATTATTTCAAGAATTTAAAGAAAAATATTGTAGAGTCAAGATTGGTCAAGAAAGGATAAGAATATTGATTTTTTCTCCAAAACCCGTATTAGTAAAATACTCATTCTGAAGTCATTCACCGTTGGATCGTCTTGAAATTTTAATGGTATACTTCTACCTTACATATCTAACTTTTGACCGTTGGGATCTTAGAAATAATGCTTCTAGATGTGAAAATAAATTTACGAGAACAAAGCAAAAAGCAAATATGAATGGAACCAAGGGAAGCTAGTTACGGTTAAGAAGGGAAAAAGAGAACAGCCCTTGAATGATGGAAACTCACGTGGATGAAGAGGAAATAAGGATAGAGGGGCCAAGTCAAAACCAAGTCAAGGGAGAAAGGAACAACCAATTAGGACCAAGCACATGGAAAGCTAAATAGAATTATTGGAGACAAAGCTATTAAAGGAAAGATAAAGACAAGAGACAAAGGGAATATGTAATAAATGCAAGAAGGAAAAAAAAATCAATTCACACTCATCCAAAACATGCAATCAGCCGTGCAAATCATTGAGGATGTGGGCCAAGGAAGTCAAGCTCTCCACCAATAAGAATAAAGCAAAGAATTGAAGGTAGCTATAAAAGGCAATGAGTGAAGCACATTTTGGGTCAGCCAAGGACCAGCCGTGCATCAACTAATTGTCCCATTTGCTTGCCTTTGTTTTGTTTTTTTTGGAAACCAACCAAGTGCCTTGCTATCACTTTCATAAACTAAAAATTCCAATCAGCCCAAAGAAGCAAAACCGTGTAGCCTTCTTCATATCTTATTTGCTTTTGTTAAATTATATTCCAACAGCAAATCCTTATTGTACCCACCTTGAACCATCATTTTCATCAAAAAGAAAACATTCCTAAATTCAAAACAAGGTCACGTGAAGCAAAAGGTATAAGGAAGCAAAGCTTGTTCAATTTCAACACTTAAGGTAAGGGGGAGTCTTGCTAAATAAAATTTAAGTATTAGCTTACCTTAATTTAGTCCTTAAATTTTAAGTTTACCAATTATTTAAGTTAAATGAGATTTAATTTAGTATTTGGATAAAAGGAGAAACCCATAATTCAGTTAAAAATTTAGTTTCTATTTGCTCAAATAATATTGCTTAGGAAGTTGATTAAAATAGGTTGAATGTTTTAAAATAAACTAGGATTAAAACTAAGTTAAGAGAACTCTAAGTTAGTAAATCATGATGAAGGTTTTCAATTAATACGTTCTTATATATATAGTTGTTGAATAATTTGATAGTTGCTGTATAATTTAGGGGCTGTTGCATAATTGGTTTGATTTTCTGTATTAAAATTTAATTAAAATATTTGCTGTAAGTTGATTTACGAAATTAATCAATGTTGTATCTAAATCATTACATGATGTCGCTGTATTATTGCATGCTGTTGCTGTATATTTATTTTGACTGTATGTCAAATTAAAATAATTGCTGTAGGTTAAAATAATTACTGTAGGTTAAATGAGTTGTGTTTAGATAATTCTGTAGTCAAATTTTGCTGTAGATAAAGTTACATAGTTGCTGTAAAATAAAAACTGTATGTTTAAATCTGTATGCTATTAACGTAATTTAAGCTGAAAGTTAATTGACGTAATTAATTGATGCTGTATGGATGTTGTTGCTGTAGTTATATAACACTGGTGGATGAAGCTGTCTTATACGCTGTATGTGGGTGTAAAATATGTAATTTTAAGTAAAACAACATATTCATGTGAGAATCTATTAATATACAAACATCCATAGTGTTTATTTCATGTGACTTAGAAATATTTTATGAGTGGTGAAGATAACCTATATAAAATATATATGTGATGATTCGTGATGATGGGACGTGATTTAAGAGATAAACTATGTGATGACATTGATTTAAGAATTCTGTAATGTTGAGAAGAGATTGTGATGATAATCTGTGATGTTGAGACTGTGATGATGACTTTGTGATGATGATTCTGTGATAATATTGTGACTCTGTGATATGGAGTTGTGATGAACATAAAATAATAATTTACAAGATGAAAAACGAATCATTCATGCATTTCCATGTGCACCTACCCGGTGGGGTAGAATTTGAGACGATGAGATGATGAGACGATCCTCGTAAAGAGGTGTATGTCAGATAACTAAACTGAGTTCCATACGTGTTTTTAACTTGGGGGTAGTTGAGACAGTGGGGAACCACACCACCATGATGATCACATGGATGGGGGTGAGACTCCTACGCGACACTGGGCTACCCTGACGGGATGGATAGGTTCGTTCCACTAAGGTGAGGGTGGGGTTATCTGACAGTGGCCACAATTATTTAGATGTTGCTGAGATCTCAGTCATGCATCATATAATCAGATAAACATGCATCTGCATTTCATGACAATGAAGTGTGTAAAGATGATTTGATTATTTACGCATATTATTTGGTCTGTTGATATTTAAATTTTGTTTATCAAGACTGACCCTTTTTTTTTGTGTCGTGTGGTTGACACCTGTGATGACCCCAAATTATATGGGCGAGCAGAAAAGCAGTGATATGGATGACGTACGAGAAGAATGAAGATTGTGTGATGTTTGTCTGCATTTGGATGAACTGTACTTGTGATGTACTATGGACTGTTTATATATGGAACTCTGGCTATGTATTAATGAATGGACTATATGGTATGTATGAAAGTCATGAACCATAAAATAACGCGTAAACCGTTATAATTTCTAAATTTATCGACGAAATTTTTCATTTGAACCTTTATTTCTTAAATCGTGTTAAAATCAACCAAATTTTGTTGAAATGTTATCCTTCTGTTTTTCGAAAAAAAAAATTTTAGCAAATAAAAATAAATACATAATAGAAAGCGAAGAAAAAAGCGGTCATTACAATGACGAATAAAATTTTTAATTCTTAAGTCATCTCCCAAACATGAAGAAACATATTTTTAAGAAATTTAATTTTACAAAACACTTTAAATCAATTTAGGAAAGTTAAAGAAATAATTTTTAAACAGAAAATGTCTCAACATCTTATTTATATTTCTAAATAAGTAATGATCAGTGTATGAGATTTTCAAGGTAATTTTTTGAAATGGTTGATCATCCACCTTTATAATAAGGAAAAATATTTTTAGAAAATAAATATATTATTTTTAATTTTTAATATATATATATATATATATATATATATATATATATATAATAGGTCGGTCTGATAGGCCAAATAGGTTTTTTTTAAAGCTTGAGTCTGACATTTTTATTCAAACAGACTTTTTAAAAAGTTTTAGCCTGACCTTTATAATAAACAAGTCAAGTCAGGTCAAGCCTTAAATAGGCCAAGCCAAAGGCCCCTAATAGGTGGCCTGACCCATTTCCATTCCTAATCACAACATTTAAGCTCAACCATAATGTAGGACAGTATTCATCCTTATCAGAAAATATTTGGTTCAACTTTAGACTCCGCATTTTTCCTTATTCCTGGCAACGGTTTCGACTCAAAAAAAATTTCAAATCATGCTAACCCAATACCCTCACTCAAAAGAAAATCTTCAATAGTACACCTAATTGGGCAATGATTAAAGTTTCTAAAAATAATTAATTTTTTAAAATTAATTTTTAATTAAATTAATAATTAATAATCTAACACATGAACCAAAATCTTCAATTCATATAATTAGGGAAACCAAATTTTAAAATTAAAATTAGAGGACCAAAATCGTGGATTTGTAAAACTAGGAGGACTAAACTTTCAATTTAACTTTTTTCATTTTTAGGTTACTTTCCTAAAAAAAATTTCTTAATTATGACTTCACCATGGGTATTATAGGGATTTTCATCAATTGAGGAAATCAACCTAACTTGACCCTTTGGATTGATTTTTTTTTTTGTGTTGTTTGTGTCAAATTTGACCCAACTCGAGCAAACCCAAATAATTTTAGTCAAAGTAACAAGTTTTTATTTTTAAACACTCATGTTTCCCAATTCATTGATGTTATATTTTTTTTAATTATTTAGCTTTCTAGAAAAATTAAAACAATGTTTAAGTCTTTCGACTCAATAGACTCAACCTAAACTATCATTGATAGGAAAAAATGAACAACCCTAACCTAACCCAAACTAAAATAGGACATATAAGGTTGATTTGAAGATAAAGGTAGAAGAGAGGGAGGAGAGGTCATCAGGTTGAATCTCTAACTAATAGAAACTAACAAACTAGCAACTAACCTTTTTCAATAAAAATCTAAAATCCCAAACTAAAATATTTTAATTGATTTAGATAATAAATATAATCAAATATGGCTAAAATATTTTTAATTTTTTATTGTGCTTAAAAATATTAATTGAATTCAAATGTACTGATATTGTTAGTGTATTACATTCTTCAATCAGATATGATCATTGATAATAGTAAGTATATTGAATTTTATAATAAAAATTCAATGCCAAGAATAATTTATAATTAATAAGTTATTCATAGTAGTAATGTAAACAGTTAAACTCAATGTTTTTAAAATTGCCATTAAATCAATAAAGACATTAGTTCAAGGTTCAATGGTTCAACTGTAGTTAAACCATGATCAAACCGGTATTAATAAAATAATATTTTTAAATTTTTAATTTAACTTTAATAATGTTTTAGCAAAACATTATGGTGTCAAAGTGTTATTTCAATCAAATAGAGAGCATTCTTGATGATACGATTACAACACTAGTAAAATCCTTTCTCTTTTTTCATTGCAAAGTTGCTACTTGACCTGTATTTTCAATGGATTCGTTTAATTGATTTATAAATTAGAGCATTATCATAGTTATTGTATTAAAATTTTGAATTGAATATATGCTTTTATTTCAATCAAAAAATTTATTATTTGAACAACTTATGAGTCAATTCTTTTTTTTTTATAATTTAAGTGTATGTAAATAAGCAAAAATAATATTGATGGTTTAAGCTTATTTACACACACACACACACACACACACACACACACGCACAAAGAACAAAACATTTCAAGAAAGAAGGAATTACTTGATGAAAGAATTAAAATTTGTACCGTGGATCAAGTCCCACATCGAATAACTCTCGTATGTAAGCAAGTTTCATTTCTTATAAAAAGGATAAATAAGACTAACATGATATAAGTTAATCAACTAAATCCCACATTGGAAGCTTTGGTGCCTGCATAAGTCTTATTTTTAACGCTCCTGATTATTGACATTTCGACGACTCATACTATACAACACTTCATATGATAATACTTCACTTAACTTCCTTGTTGGTCAGAATCCTCCACACTTTTTGGGAAACTTCCTAGAAGATCACTCATCTCATAATTGCTCCAAGTCAAACACGCTTAAGTGCGGAGTTCTTAAGTGATGGACTACTGACAGGTAAATGTATCTTGTTGATACAAGTAGTGCTAATTAATTCTTTTAAGTCATCCTCAACTGTATAGTCTTATGCCTGCACAACCTGGGATCCCTCTTTTTCTGGTGTGATTCAATTGGGGTGTTACATGCCCACCAGCTTCCACTTGGTTCATCCTCGAACAAGACCCCAGTGTGAGAGAGGTCTACTTTCATACCATTTGTAACACCCTTGATTATTGATGTCTTGATGACTCACATCTTTGACACTTCACTTAGCTTCCTTGTTGGTTAAAATCCTCCATCAGTTAGAAAGTCTTTTTCGAGACCTTGACAATCAGCTTTGGCTGCTTCTAGGATTAATGATTGACCCCACAAACCAACAAAGAACTTTTCAACGTGCTTTGTCCTTCTTTACACGCTTTCCGAAAAACTTCCCAAAAGGTCACCCATCCTATAATTGCTCCAAGCCAAACACACTTAACTGTGGAGTTCTTAAGTGATGGACTACCGAAAACTAGATGCATCTTGTTGGTATAGGTAGTACCAATTAATTCCTTTAAGTCATCCTCAATCGTATAATCACATTCTTGCGTAACCTTGGATCCCTCTCATTTTCGTGTGATTCAATTGACGTGTTACACTATTCTTTATAAAAAAAAGCAAATTTGACGAAAGCACCTACGTGTATCTCATTCCTTGTTGAAAAAGCATTATTGATAGATGTTATGTTAAATCGGTCGTGATTAGTGAACCACCGATTATGATTGGTTTTGCAATTTTGCATCTATTTTTTTTATTTAATATCAGTTTCAAAATCAAATGTTTAATAGTTTATTTGGATCAGATGTCTGACCAGTTCCCGATTGAACCTTCTAGTCCGATTTTAATAACCTTGGTCAAATTCTCAAAAATATTTATAATAGAAATAATATTGAGAGAACTTTAGTTAAGAAACAATTTTATGTCGAAATTAAATTTGACCAGGTTTTTATGCATGATTTGTGAGATGTGCGAGAAATTAAAATTAGTTAAATAAACTCAATACAAATTTTTAAAAAGTAATATAGAAATAGAAGTTAGTTAACCCAAAAATGTATTTATTTTAAGTTGTTGCACTTATTTTTTATTAGTATTATGTTTAGTTCACATAAAACACTTTATTAATGACTAAATGCGTCATTTCCAATTAATAAACTTAATTAGAAATAAGTTTGTAGTTATAAAAGATTATCTAGAAAATCAATGTAAATAAAAACCTTTTTTAGTTCTAAAACCTATTTTCTTTTTTCCTATTTGTACGAAACATAACATTTAATGACTAAATGCATCATTTCCAATTAAAAAAATTAATTAGAAATAAGTTTGTAGTTATAAAAGACTATCTAGAAAATCAATGTAAATAAAAACCTTTTTTTTAATTCTAACCACAACAGTTCCATTATGATAGACTTATTATGTAAATAAAAGGTCATAAGTACATTCTATGTCCAACTCATAAATAAAGAGTTCCATTATGTTAGACTTATTATTAGTCCATTACTCATGTATTTACACATTCTGTTTAGGATTTATTTATCATTTGTCGTCCTAAAGTACCAATAATACTAGAACTAAGTTCTAGTCATCACATGTTCCCACACCTGAGTCCATGTGATTGTATCACCTAACAACATACAAAATTCAATTCTATAATCCACCTATCACACACACAAGCAATTTTCCAATGCTCGAGGCCTCCTGGTCTCAAATACAATTAATGAAATTTAAAGACATTGCATTCTCAATTTATAATCGCCCTAGATTCACACTTCTTGGGTCTTTCAATTACGTAAGGGTAGTAACATTGTTGTAACAGCTGAACCCATAGCCATTAAGTATTCCCAAATCTACCTTGCAATAGAACTCAATCTTCAAGCAAACTTCAAGAACACACAAGCTTCCAGCACTTCTTGAAATTGGGGTTGTTTTAGAAGTTTAAATTGCAGAAAGTGGAAGATGGAAGAAAGGTTAGGAAGGAAGGTGAAGACACCATGGAGAAGCTCTCTAATAAGTCTAGGAAGAATCACCATAATAGCATTGGGAAGCCATTGATAAGACTCAAGAAGTTCTTGGACAAGAACAAGAGAGAAACTCTCACAACAATTTTCAAAATTGTATTAATGAACCAAAAGTTAGTTACATTCAGTTTTGACACCTTATAAATTACAAGCTAAATGTCACTGAAATGAAAATGTAAATTGAAATGAAGCCTAAGTGAAGCTTGAAGTGCAAGCTTTCCCTAAGTGACCTTTGGTTTCCCAAACATGTGCAGTTGCAATCTCAGACTAGAATAATCGATTAATTTGCTCTTGTAATTGATTAAAGCAGTCAAGAACTTAAATAATCGATTACACTAGCCATTTAATCGATTAAAGCAGTAAGACCTTGTTCCTATTTGCAACTGAAATGCTGTAATCGATTACAAGGTTAAAATAATCGATTAAAACAATGACAACCTATTTACAAGTGTTTTATTGAATTTCTTCTAACAAGTGGTGGAATTTATTGAATTAAATTGGATTTGAGACATCAAAATCCAGCTCTTGTCATCCTTGAATTGGTGTGCAACTTCATGCTTGCCCAAGTTAGCTTGAATGTGGTTTTGAAGTGCTTGAGTCCTAGCTCTTGTCGTTGGTCCTTTAAAGCTCACCAAAGGAAGTGCTTCAAGCTCTCCTTCTAGACCTTTGGCTTGTCTTGGACCTCCATCAAACATCATCAACAAGTTATAGGGTAGAAAGCATATCAATTTATCATAGCAAAGGTTTTCATGACACTCAAAGTTTTCCTAGGGACCAAAAACAACATTAAAACTCACTTCTATGAAAATAGAGAAAAAAGTTGGTTTCAATTAAAGTTAGTAAAAAAAATTAAAACACAAAATTCTTATATGAAGTCAAAGATCTTTAAGTTTATTTTCTAGAATGGTAACCCAATTTCTTAAAAATAATTTGCGAAAATTCCAAAGAATCTCACAAGGTCAGAAGGTCAGTTTGGTTCCCAAACAACACTAGTTCAAAGATTTGTCTTTCTTTAGACATTCCCAATACCACATTGAATAATTATTTTTTCATATTGTAGTTAACCCAATTATCTTTCCAAAAAGGTAAATTGGTCCTTAAATTATTTTTCTACAGTTCCTAGTAAATTTTCTTGTAAAGTCAATTTCCAGGTAAGAGAGTAGGTTAGACATAGCACTGGCTTTGTCTTAGAATCACTTTTAAAAATAAAAATTGAAATCCATAATTAACTTAACATACAATTTATGAAATCATATCGTGTATAGTTAAATAATATGTAAAAATATTTTGATGTAGATCAACACAAATTTAGGAAAAATCGAGCACTACCAAGCCAAAAATAGAAAACAAAGGGGGTCACTTTGCCTATCCAAAAGTTTCCTTAGTTTTAACTCATATTTCAGTGACCCAAAAAGAAAAGTCGTAGGTTTTTGCGTCTAGTTTTTTTTTTTAAATTGATTTCACACAAATCCAATGGCTAAATTGTGAGAAAAACAAAGAATAATGTCACATGCTCAGGCCAAAAACTTGTGTGCAACTTCTATTTCTTTCAATTTGGCCTTGATTCAAAGGGAAAACCTAATTTTTAAATTTTAAAAAAGATTGGGCAGAGTTTCCTTTGTAAATGGATCATCCTCAAATAATTAGGGAGTAAAAAAGATGAAAAGAAAAGGCATGCATGTACAGACCACAAAACATAACAACAACAATCTTCAACAAAATTTTACAAAGAGGTGACTTTTTTGGTAATTTAAGGTACATGCAATGAGATTAAATGGGTTAAGGGCACATGAAAAGGGGAGTCACAAAATTTTATGGGTGAAACAGTTCATAATAGACATTGGTTTTGAAATTAACCAGGAAAACTCATCCTCATCAAGCTTGGGTGCTCATCAATGAAGAAGAAAGAGATAGAGATGAGATGTGGTGAGAAAAGGATGGTGAAGCTTCTTGTTGTTCCTTTCCCTTCTCTCTATGACTCTCCACGGCCAAGCAAGGAAAATAAAAAGAAAGATGAAGCTCTTGATTTGAGTGAGAGCAAAATGAGTTGATGTGACAATTAATCAAAGTGAATTCTAATTACATGAAACTATATATATGAGTTGTAAATTTTCAGGGTGTTAAAGTGTGTCGAACACAAGCATTCTTCTCTATGTAAGGTTATAGAGGACTTGTTGGGTTTATTGGTAAAAAAAAATAAAGTGTGGAAGTTTGATTATGAATTTATGATATTTTATAATTGATGAGACTTGATCTAGAAGACTATTTGTTGATAGTCGAAAACACGTTTAAGATTAAAAGCATAGATGTGGTAATAGAGGTAAAATATGATATTGAGAAGATTGTTTTCAAGGAAAGGTGAAGGATCCACTTATAAGGGTATACATTTCTTTGGAGTGTGGAATCATTATCTGAATCATGATGGACAACACAATTACAAATGCAATTTGAGTTATTTAGCAGTTTAAAAGATGAGGAACATGTGTCAAGATCATATTGAAGAAACTATTCTTGTCAAGTAGACTTGTCTTAGTCAAGTTTATTTTTCTATTCTTAATTTCAATAAATAAGCAAGAGCTCATGGCTATTTTTATTATTTTTGAAATTCTACACACTATGCTAGAAACTATGGCACAAAAATTTATGGAAAATGTATGTTTTAACTTTTTTGTTTCATTTATGAATATGATTATTTTGGATGTATGATTATGTTAATAACAAATAAAATCAAAGCGAATCATCAATGTTATTAATGAAAGTTTGATGCTTTCTAACAAAAATGAATTATCTCCATGTATTCAAATTTGATATTTTAAAAGAATAACTAATACTTTAATTAACTTGAAGTGACTAGTAGGATCAAATGATCTAAAGTTAATCTTTCTCTACCTAAAAACACAATTTGCTTGTTCGATTAAAAGAACCTTAAAAGTATTTTGGCTAATGTAAAGTCTGTAACACCCTGAAATTTTGATAACTAAAAATATATGTTTGATGTATTTCTTGTATTATTTAATTATTTGATTAATTTGGATTAGTTGAAGTGTTGGGTGAATTATCCTTGGTCAACTGCTTGGTGTGGATATTAGGTCATGTGGAGTTTGATTGATCTGCATTGGAACTACGTGATTTCGAGTTTGACCCAAAACTTGTGTTGATAAACTCACAATTGCGGATTGGTTAATCATTGGATCACTTTCAAATTTGAAAGGTAGGCTCATAACCCATGTATGAAAATTATGACAGTTGGGATTTGTGAAATAAAATTTGGAGCCTTCAAATTTGAAAGGTAGGCTTGCAACCCATGTATGCACATTTCACCCGTTGGGATTTATGAAATAACATCCAGAGCGTGAGATATCACCCTTTCATAGAAGCCGTGAACTATGTTAAAACTGGGTCATCTCATCCAAGCGAGCAAAAATTTGTCTAGGCGAGTATTGTCGACTACAAAAATGTGCAACAATGAGAAACCACACACTTTCACCCTTATTCTTACCCAACACACTCACCTAACCCCTTACCTTCCTCCTCCACCACCCACGACCATCGGTGACCGCCACGAGCCGCCGCTGCTTAGCGTCGGACCACCGCACAAAGATGAACACTTTAATCGGAGTGGGATCTCCAAAACTCCACTCTAGGAGTCAGTAGAGAACGAAGCCTTCGACCTTCCCTCCGCGGTTTCCTCGAGGTAACCATGTTTGTATGCCTTCTCCTAGTTAGTTTGAGCCTTTTTTAGTATCTCTGGTGATTTGGGTATCATTATTGGATGTTTTTACACTTCCTTTGAAAGACCTTTGAAAGTGAGATGTTGTAAAAGTTATCTTTTTATAATATTGATGTCATTTTCATGACCTTCGTTGAACCCCGATCACATTGGCGTGATCAAAATTTTAAAATGACATATTTTTTATGTGAACTTCCAAAACACCATTTTAGTTCCTTTTAAAATTGAATGGGTGATAATGATTGCTGAATCGCTACAAAACAAATACAACTAAGATAATTCTGTATCATAGGATTAACCTAGGTCGACTCAGAGATAGAATTCAATTTGGTTCTTGACTTAATCCACTTATAAACAGCAGGGGGTTTATCAAACAGTTTGCAGACAATGAATAAAAATTGCAGAAACACAAACAAGAATTGAAAAAAATGCAGAAACTAACAAAATTGATAAAAGATGTTGTAAAACATATTCAAGAATATCAATCCAATTCACCAAACCAAGTAACGCAAATTATCATAGTTCTTAGATGAATGTTCATTCAATATCATTAGAAGCAGTTCAATCAAATTAATTCCTAAATCAATTGAAATCACAAAACGGATTGAAATACCATCCAAACAATCTATGATTAAAATTCAAAATTAGGAAATAAATCTATAACCTAATTCATTTTCAATCCTAAACATATTCATAATCATGAAAATCAAAAAGAGAATTGAAGAAGAAGATGAACATTCACACAAAAATTAGAATACCAAACCATAACTCATATTCTCCTTGCTTGGACTGGATCCTTGGATTGATTGATTATTTAGCCTTCCATGATCATCATTAGTGGAAGAGCCATGAAATTTGTGTGAGAAAAATAGAAGAACATAGATGAAAGGAAGAAGAAAAATAAAGAACAATGAAGAACAATTGAGAGAAAAATAAAGAAAAGATTTTAATTATGAAAACTTGCAAAAGAAGCTAGAAATTTTGTTTTTTGTGTCCTTAAATAACTCCTATCTACACTAATATATAATGATTGAACATAATGAAGGGATGGGCCCTGATTAGGCACTTCTAAACTAACTAATTATGCTAATTACATCAATCAAAACCCAAACTCGCAGCCCAAAACTCAAGTGTAGAGGTTCTGACTTCCAAGCCTAATTTGACCCTCAAACCGATAGAATTGGCGCACACTTATCTTTGACAAAATTGTAGCCCTTTTTCCTTAGCTTTCCGGGAATTACTCATATGATTAATTTTGGAGCTTTGTAGAATCCTATAGGTCTTACACAAGGAAGCTAGGTTAAGTAAGCACAAAATCTAAAAATAAGCAACAATTATCAATTAATCCCAATTATTTGCTTAAGACCAAAATTGAGTTAAAGTGAGAAAATAAGAATCTTAGAGAAGTCAAGTAAGCTAAGAAGAATAGAAAAATACTATACTAAAAATGCTCAATCAATGGGTATTTGACCCAGAGTTTTAATATTAACCTTGTCTTCAAAATCTATATTAAATTGTCTTCGATTTGGTATATAGAGCTTTGCGTTTGAACCAAATGACGTGAACCTTGAAAACAATATAAACACACATAATTAACCAAGAGGGGGGTGAATTGGTTAAAACAGGGACTTCAAAAATTCTTTGAAAACTAGCAGTGGAATAAAGATCGTATCACAAGTTTAACCTTGTTAAAACTGAAACTTTCAAACAATCAAGATTTACCCTTTACTTCAAGCAATTGCAAAAAATGTATCAGTTGATCTTGAAAGAAATTAACCTCAAGATAAGCAAGATTAAGATAGCAAGATGAGAATCAAGAGAACATCAGATATGTAATGGCTCACTCCTTAAAAGTGAAGCTACATCCAGTTTCTTCTAACCAAATCTTGGCTAGAGTTTCACTAAATCAAAATCTGTTCTTTACTAGCTTATAAGTGATCACCTTTATCCACCCTAGATAAAGAAACAAAATCTAAATCTGTAACACCCCGTAGGCCTCCGGTGCGTTATCATTAATTGTATCGAAGAGCGTCTTATAACCATAAAATATTACTCAGCGAAAGCATAGAATCGTTTTTCTTGATTCATTATGTATGGAATTTATATAAAACAACAAGCATATATATATATAAGGCATGTAAAACACACCCCTGCTGATCCAGTGTCTCACAGATATAGATATAGACAGATCAGATACATACACTATAAAGTCAGGAGGAAAATTATCTCATATAATATCCACATGGTTCTGTACATTCATATACATCAGAATCTTCACCACATCAGGGTGATACAAAAGAATAATTGCCCTCATCTAGGTATACAAAACTATACAACCCATAACAGGGTACAAAATATAGTAAAACACAACATGAGCCTTTCAGCTCCTTCTGCTACTCTCAGTCAAGCAAAATGTCTCTACTCGGGCCTCCTGCCCTGAGACTGCTCTCTTCTATCTGAAGAGTCACCTGAAATCATAAATCCCCACACGGGGTGAGATACACATCTCAGTAAGCTCAGGGTCCTTGGGAAATCATTCCCACCCTGGCTCACAATTCATAGCACAAGCATCAGGAAAGCATACAAATCAAGTCAATATCTCATCCATGGCAGAGTTACACTCAATGCCCACAAATCTAGCAGAGTTCCACTCAATGCTATCAACAGATGGCAGAGTTCCACTCAATGCCCACAGTATATGGCAGAGTTACACTCAATGCCTACGGTATATGGCAGAGTTACACTCAATGCCCTGGCAGAGTTACACTCAATGCCCACAAATCTAGCAGAATCAAGTACATTTATACAGTAACATATCAGTATGCAACAACCAATGCATGCAGTATGAATATGACCATCACTCCCCAGGAGTGTGGTGTGCAACCAAATGGGAATCAATCCCCAGGGACTCAGAACTTACCTGGTAAGGTCTCAGCTAATAGTTCCTTTCCAGGTCTGTAGCTCTTACCCCCAACCGTCTCAGAATCAATGCCTAATCAAGGCATAAGTAATTTCATGTTAAACTAAGCACTCAGGCATATAATTCACAGTACATATCATATCAGAAATCCCCTATCCTAGGGTTTAATCAATATCTGCCCACACAAGGCTTTTTCTCAGGCTCATCATAAGCATAACTAAGGCTCTGGCATATTAACAGATAATCACAAGTGACCACTACACAGGTCACACAGATAACACAGAGCCAAAATCCAAAGTCATCAGAATCAAAAACTGAAAGTTAATCCTTCATCATTACATTACCCTGAGTAAATTTCTCTACAGGACCCTGGGCTAATTCTAGCCCCATTTCACTGTGGGTCACATTACTCAGGAAATCCCAAATTCACAATTACCCAAAGAAACTTGAGTTTCTTACCTCAGCGGCGACTCAAATGACCTCAGGACAGCTTCCTCAAGCTCTATTGTCCTTTTCCCCAAGCTATGAGTCCCTGCCCACTCAAGTTCTCTGAGTTTTCTCTGAGGGAAGAGATTTTCTCAAATCTAGGGAATTGATGAAGGATTTCCGTTTTCAATCGGTTAAAACTAGTTTCTAAGCCACAGGGAAGTATTTAGGCTAGTATATAAGGCACTAGGGAGCTTGAAACATCCATTAATGGAGGTTGGAGGTCCAGGGAAGAAGAACCATGAGTTTTGGCCAAAAATTTCGTGAAATGGCCTTTAAATACAAGGTCTGCCGACCTTCCCACGCTAACCGCGCCATATATGGCGCTATCAGCGCCAAAACAGCGCAACAAAAAGTTTCCTGGGCACTTATGGCGCTAATCGCGCCATTTTCACGCTAATCGCGCCAACTGGCCGCATCTGTGGCGCTAATCGTGCCATTTTCACGCTATTAGCGCGGTGCTACAGTAACTGCTACAGTAACATATTTTTTTTTTTTTTTTTTTAAAACCCAGGTTATTATAAAGAACACTACTCTAGAAAAGCTTTAAAGAACTTCTTGAAATAGAAACTTACAAGAAAAAAAGTAAACAATCAAATCACAGCAAGAGTAGAGATAGAACCTCATGATCCTTTGTATATGAATGAATGAATTTTACCAAACAAACTCAAGTTGTAAGTATGCAATTCTTGGAATCAGCTCTCTTTGAAACTATTGTCAGCTCTTGTTCAAACTGACATGATCAATGATGCATGAGTTCTGGGTTTTGAAACAAGATGAATGTAACTTAGAATATCTTTTCTCAGATTGTGAGGGCTTCTGAAAGTGATTGATAATTCGCAAAATCAAGTTATGTCTAAAACAAAGACCCAACAACTTTTTATAGAAAATAGATTTAACTCTATGTAATCGATTAAATCATCCATGTAATCGATTATTTTAACTAATGTAATCGATTAATATCCAAAATAATCGATTAAAGTGTTCTTAACTCATTCTGGAAAAGATATATGAACAATGTAATCAATTAAATCACTGAGTAATCGATTAAAATAGTTAGACTAGTTTCAAACATATGCTTATGTAATCGATTGTGATTGGATGGTAATCAATTAAAGCAGTCAGACGTGTTTTGAGTTTTTGTACTGTGTAATCGATTACCATTTGCTTGTAATTGATTAATGTGTTCTTCATGGCTTAAGTAATAGATTACCAATGCTGGTAATCGATTAAATCAGTGCATGATGAGATTTTCCAAAACTTAACCATGAGAAATTTGTTTCTTTAAGCAAACATGAAAACCTTTATGCTTTTATCAAATCATGTATGCATGTTAATGATTAGGTTTATGCAATGCAAGGATCATAAGATAAGCCTATTAAAATACTTAACAAATTACAAATGCCTTCACGGTCAATGCATTGGTGGATCCCATGTTTCATACTTCATAATTGCATGGAAATAGTATAAATGTTGTCAGTAAGTATGATTTTTATTATGGAAAAAGCCGGTACTAAGGGGCATGTCACTCGGTTTGGAACTCCCTTGAGACTCGTGCTAATCAACAGGAGGGGAGTTGCCTGTGCACAACAGGGTGACCTCGACAATTATTGCCTAGTTTTCCTAAGTGAGAGTGTCATGTTGGCACACTTAGGGTATTTCCTAACGATTGGTACCACATTGCATTTGAGAGTTAAGTCAGGTGCATGCATCATTCTGAGCATAATTGATTTTAATTGTGGAAAAGTTGATGACTAGTTTGTTGAATTGATGGATTACTGAGAATGATGGTGGTTATTGTTATTGTTTTCTTGCTTACCATTGTCATATGATGTTTGTTGATCTTGTATAATAAACTCACCCTTGATATTTTGTACTGTGTGGTTGGTACCTATGATGATCGTGAACCTTCATTTATGGGAGCAGATAAGCAGTAGTAGGTGATGTTGGAGGGAAATTCTTTTATTGGAGCCACCAAGCCGACGTGATAACGTTGGAATTTATTTTGAGAGAGAGTTGTGTTTTGTTATCAATTATTTCTTAGTTGGTTCCTTGATTTTCTTGATCGGGCACGTAAATTATAGACTTAGATATATGTAAAAACTGAATTATAATGTGGTATGTGAATGATATGTAATGGTTTAAAATTTTCATATACATATATATATATATATATATATATATTTACGTACTTTTGCATTTTTTTTATAAGTGTATTATTGCGAAAAATTTACCCTCATTTTCATAATCAAATTAATAGATTTTTCATTTAAAATTTGAAAATTTTACGTTTAGAGTAGTGATATCGTAGCGACAAAGCGGTTGTTACAACATTGGTTAATAGTTTTGAAAATACTCTCTAGAATCCAAAAATATTGCATACTATAGACAAGGATAGATTCATGCAATGTTAGACGGTCTAGTAACCACTCGACAACCTATCATATCTTCGTTTCGATGATTACAAAAGAATAAATTGTTGATAAACTGATGAGTTGTTGTTAAGTGAATAGGACCTGCTTCATAAAAGAGTTTACTTATTATTAGATCAACATCTACAACTAGTAAGTATGCATCCACTCTTAAGTGGAAAATGGTTTTGTTAAGATATACTCAGTATCCAACCCGCTGTTAAATCAACCGCATCAACTTATTATGAAAGGCAGTGTTTACACACTGAGTTATTTGTTAAGATATATTTCAGATTTGCCTCTCTTCTTACTTATACCAGTAATATTTCATTGGCATGCCTTTAAAGGAAATTGTTCCTCCTTTAAGGGGATTTAGGTTCATGAACATAGACCTTTACCCTATCATGTGTCTTGAGCATCGACTGTCTAAGTACTCATTTAAACCTTGGTCTTTTCCAACCAAGGATATATGCAACGAGAGCAATTTGATATTTTGGTACCCATATCGTTTTGGGTTCATGAGCATTAGTATCCTTAGATGTTTGCTTATTCTTATGGATACATCTAAACTTGGAATGTCCAGACTTACCATATAAGTCACACTTGTCTATGACAAGTTGTGACTTAGAAGATTATGATCTTTTCTCTAGTCCTAGGCCAAACTTGTCATTGGGATGGTGGTGGAATTTCAAAAGCATGGCTAAACTGTTGGAACTTTTCAAAAATTCCCAAAGTCTTTTGTAAGATAGGTGATCTCCTTTCTTAGCTTTTCAACTATAGGGGATTCGCCAGTCTTACTACCTTGACTTAGACTCTCTTCCAGAGTCTGGATTTTCTTTTTGAGATTTTCATTCTATTTCTTTAGTTTACTGTTTTCACAAACATATACTTAGCATTAGCATTTTTCTTTATAATTTTTACACTGAAGAGAAATCACATGACTATGCTAAAGAAGAACATCATAAAGCATATCTTCTTCATCGTTTGATGAAGAACAAGAAGAAGAGTTAGATTCAGAGCAAGTTCTTACCTCTACTTTTTTATCTGTATTTTCCATCAAACAAATATTAGCATGCTCATCATCTGAATTGCTGCTCTTTTTATAGTCTGAGTCATCCTAGGTGATAATTAGACTTTTCTTTTTCTTGCCTCAAGAGTGTCTTTTTCTCTTTAATTAAGGACATTATGCCTTCATATGTCTAGGTTTCTTACACTTGAAGCAAATGATCTCATTGCTCGCCTCCGTATGTTTCTTTTTAAATCTTGTATCTACGTCTAGAAAAGTTTTGGAGCTTTCCTTTCTTCTTCATTATTTGTTTGAATTTTCTTAATATAAGGGTCACTTCATCCTCTGTTGATCCTTCAGAACTATTATCTAAGCTGTCAGACTCAACCATCTGCACCTTCAGAGCCTTAGATGAGCTCTTTCTTTCTTCACTTTTGGAGTTGGTTTCTTCAGTTTTGAGGGAAACGAAGTTTCTTTCCAATAAATGATCCTTGTTCTGAAGATGGACTTCATCAACTCTCAGGATACCTAGCAATTCAACCCAAGCTAGGGTTTTTAAGTTTCTAACTTCTTGGATGGTTGTTGTTTTTGGTTCCAACACCTTGGGGAAGTTGTCTAGGATCTTCAGCTTGATCTGAGATTTAGTAAAGGTGTGTCCTAGAAATTCAATTCCGTTCAGAATAACTTGTGGTCTCCCAAACATATCATCCATAGATTCCCCATCCTTCATGCAAAATCTTTCATAAGGACATGTCAAGTGGCAACTTTTCTGAGATGGACATCTTCTTGTTCTTCATAATTAATACTTAGAGAGTCCCAAATCTTTTTGGTTGTCTTTAGTATGCATATCTTATTGTACTCATTTCTAGAGAGAGCACATGTTAAAGTATAATGAGTTTTTGTGTTTAGCTCCATTGTAGACAGATTTTTGTTTGCCCATTCAGCTTTAGGTTTGGAAATGGGTATGTCTCCATTTGTGATGATCACCCAGAGCCTGTAGTAACTGAACTTGATGTAAATCTCTTGTCTTTTCAGTATGGATAGTCCTCTCCTGTGAAAATTGGTGGTCTTATGGGAGATGTTCCCTCAGCAATGAACTGACCGTTGTTTTTATTACATGCCATCAAGATCTTTTTCTTCTAGACACTATCAGGTGCTCAACCCTTAGAGGCTGAGCTCTGATACCAAATTATAATGACAAAACTCGCAATAATGGGTGTTGAATTGTGAATTTAAAAAATATAAGAACTTTCTCACAAACCAACAAAGATCTTCCTCTAAAAAGAAAATTTTGTAAAACAAGTAACAAATCTTTATGAAAAACATGCTCAAACGATGTAAACACAAAAATGTGAGGCACAAGATGTTTTCAAAAGCTTAAAACCCAATTTAGACCCTAGGACAATTGAAAGAAAAAGAAAAGTAATGAAGTATTAGACACAAAGATTTATACTGGTTCATCTCTATCATTGAGACTACGTCCAATTCTTGGCCATTTTTGGATCTATAAATTAAGCTGTACCCCAAGCTTGATTATCACATAATATTCTTTTTCCTACCAAGCCACTGCTGGCTTTATACAAATCATATCAAACTTTTGGTTAAAGTTTGCTCAAATTCTAAATCTAGAAAGAGCATTGGTGATCTCAAAAAGGACTAGTACGACATCTTTTACTTGTATATAGATACAAGGTAGAGACCTCATGGAATGCCGGCATGATGATGCCTTAGTTGATGTCATGGTTGGATCTGTTGGAGAATAGATGGTGTCAAATTGACCTGTCGAGAGACTGCATAAGGATTCTTTAAAGTATCATTGGATTTGTAAAGTCTCTCATTGTTTGGTAGTGTGGATCGTCCTAGACTTGAGGATGTCATCAAACACTATGTCCTAGGGTTATTATACTTTGACTGTATAACTTTATCCTCCTAAAAATGGGGAGAACAATGTACTCTTGGGTATTACTTAATACATGAGTCATACATGAATGAAGATGGACACATCGAAAGGACTTATAGTCCCTACAAGGGATTAGTCATTCACAAGACCGGTAGGGCTTGGATGACTTCTAGTTGACTTGGAATCTATGCATAGTAAGAAATCATGATCCGTCTTAGACTCAATAGAAGAAGATTCTTAGGTCTGTGAAAAACTATATCTAGTCAACTAAGAGAAATGATACTCTATCCTTGCTCTCGACTGAATGTGAATGACGATATGAGGGATGGTGCCAACACGGTATCCAAATCAGAAAGGTAGATCACTTGATCAACTCAATTAGTTCTGGGGCTGCAGAGCTTTGCCAGTGTCTTATGTGATCACTAAATGAATTGGCCCGCTAAAGGAGTTTAATAGGTCCAAGTAAATTGATGTCAGTGACTAATTGGGCCTAATGGGTCACACACAAAAGGTTGTTCTTGATTGCTTATAACTAGCAAGTTTGGACCAATAATAGTTATTGGGCTTTTTCAAGACTAAAGGTGTAATTAGGTTGGAGTTGGACTCCAACCAATTACAACATGCTCCTAATTTGGGGTATTAGTAAGAAATTAGTTTCTACACTAATAGGCCCAAATGTGTTAAAAGGCCCAATAGGGTCTTGGGCCATGAGTCCTAGTAAGCTAAGAAGTTGACTTGACCAAAATGAGTTTTGGGCAAATTCAAAATTTGAATTTTGAAATTTTGAATTTCAAATTCGAATTCAAATTTAAATTATGAACTAGGACAAAGATTGAATTTGAATTTGAATTTTGAAATTAAAATTTGAATTTTGAATTCTGTTAGACTCAGGGGGAGCTAAAGAGGATCAAGAAGCTGAGGTTCTTAGACTATGAAATGTTTAGGCATTTACATGCCAATTCAATTGAATGGCATTTGTAATTAGTGTATGTCTAAGATAAGCCATCCTATGATCCATTGCATAAAACTCATTCATAGTTTTTCATTCATGTTTTCACCAAAGCATAAGTTTCATAAAAAGCTTTTCAGAAACACAAGGATTTCATGAATGCATAAAAAGCCAAGTGTTCCATGTTTCAAGTTTTGGAAAAATATTTTCTCACTTATTTAATCGATTACCAGTCAGTGGTAATCTATTACTTGAGAACTAAGAACATTTTAATGGATTACGAGATTGAGGTAATCGATTACACAGTTCGTAATCACAGAATGGACTTCCTGTGATAATCGATTACAACATGGTGGTAATCAATTACTTGGCAACGATTTTGATTAAGGCTTCCTGTGATAATTGATTACATTGTGATTTAATAGATTACATTGTTCATAAATGTTTTCCAGAAAGCTCAAGAACACTTTAATCAATTACATAAGTGATTTAATTGATTATTGACAGTTAAAACAATTTTCCATAAATAGATGTTGCTTGTTTTAACCAGATAGAACAACGAAATATCAATGAATTTCATAACCTTTCTGAAAGAAAATATACTACGAGCTATTATGTGTTAGACCCTCAAATCCTCAAGCTTCAAGATTCTTTGAGATGATTTCTTTTTGGGCAACTTTCTTAAGAAGAACTTAGAGAGAATGTTTAGAGATTCATCTTTCAACCTTGATTCAAGTTTGGTAATCATTTGCATTCATCTATAGTGGATCATCAGGTTGTTTCTCTCCATACTACTTTGGTTGTAAATCTTTTAGAATTTTTGGTTTGTGTAACTAAAGCAATAGTCTTTCTTAAAGCTTATCTAGAATAGGTGTTTCTAGAGGGAAGAATAGAGAATATCGTTCTCTATGTCTTGATCACAGAGAGTCTAAGGGAGTTAGATTTCTTGTTCTTAATATAGGTCTGATTGAGAGTGATTTTATAAGCTTGTAAGAAACAAATTGCTATTAGTGGAATTTCTAACTAGTTGGTTAGGGAACTGGATGTAGCTTCTCTAGGTTGAGAAGTGAACCAACATAAATCTTGGTGTTGACTACTTCTTCTTTATCTTTTCTTGTAGTTATTAATTGTCATTCGTTGGTATAACTATTCATAATCAACAAAAATATTTTGTTGTCATTGCATTTTTTAAAGATTGGAGTTAGATTGATTGAAAGTGTTCAACGATTATTTTGTGATACGACCCCTTATAACTCTGATTGTTTAAGAAATTTTTAATTGACTAAGAACAACCAATTCATCCCCCCTCTTGGTTCTTGTGTGCTGTTCATACTATTTTCAAATTCAAGAGATTAGGTTGTAAGGATAATTGTGAATTATCCAAAACTATATCCAATAAAGATTGGATAATGTTTCTTCCAAACACTTTTTTATTTGAATTACTAATTTAAATAAAATAGATAAAGCAACAACCAAAAGGATATGATGATGAAAGGTTGAATTTTGAATTTATAGATTCTTGGGCTGATTTTGAGTGATTGAGTTAGGATTCTAATCCTAATAAGATTACAAGATAATATGCTCCTAAGATAAATAACACTTCACTCTTATTTATGAGCTAATGCTCTTTCAAGAACCAAAGTTCTTGTTTTTTCTTTTCTTGTTCATCATCATCTTCTCTCCTCAATTGTTGTAACCTTACCTAACCTCAAGACACCATCTTTTGTCTTGAGAAATAAACCAAACACTTGATGTAATGACCCGCCACGTCACTACTGTACCACTAACTCTTAACCATAATATGAATGTAATTTTTTATTTTTTATTTTTTAAAATCAACCCTTTTATTTGACAAAGAAAAGTGTGGTAAATATTTCACGAGCACATAATGACCATCAACAAAGAAAATACACAAAGTCAAGGGTACGCATCAGAAATTTGGAATATATATATATATATATATATATATATATATATATATATATATATACGTATACAAAATATAATTTAATTACAGGTACAAATAACGATATTCAGAATATATCAAGTGTTTTACAAATGAAATAAGGAATTAAACGTCGGGGTGTAGTTAGCAAAACACGGGTATGACAATCAAAACATAACCCTTGCCCGGGATCTATCATATCGACAACTCGGCAACTCGACGGCTCCAACCAAAAGTTGTCATCTTCTCGTCACCTACTGCTGTCCGTCTGCTCACACGAATCAGATTCGAGATCATCACAGGTGCCAAACCACATGGCACAACAAAGCAATGGTGAGTTCATCATATAAAATAACAAGTGAAAGATAACATAGTTAAGGAAGACAATCCAACCGTCACAATATCACCACAAAAATCCTGATATATCAACGCGTAACCAACATGAACAAGCATTCACAAGTCGACTTAAAATGCCTAGCATGATGCATGCTCCTGATTCAACTCTCAGCATGCAATGTGGTACCATCCCGAAAATAGGTCATCCCTATGGTCAGATGATGCAGTAGCTTGTCAGGGTCACTCTGTCGTGCACCGGAATTACCCCCCCATGGTGATCAGCCAATGGGAGTCAAAAGGAGTTCCCAACAGACGTGGCCCCCTAGTACCCGGTACTCTACAGCCAATATCAATCCAATTTCTATCATGCAAATGTTGTATGTCTCTCATGGGCACCATCATCGTATGGCACGGCACAGGAACATCCCGTCCTAGCTAGGATCTGCATACCCTCCCATGTTACATACATACCACCCCAAATGAGGGCCGCCCCAACCCGGGCTGCAAATGTTGTATGTCTTTCATGAGCACCATCAACGTATGGCCCGGCACAGGAACATCCCGTCCTGGCTAGGATCTCCATACCCTCCCATGTTACATACATACTACCCTAAACGAGGGCCGCCCAACACGGGCTCATTGATGCACTGATCGTGGTCCTTGCAAGGTTCACCACCCCGTCCCGATATCTCATGTGTCTATACATAACCTCACACCTTGGCTCTATCAAGGTACAAAACATCTCAAACCATCACATAGGCTGACCTCAATGTAGTCACATACGTCATTCACGAACACTACAAATAAGTGAAAAAGTGTGAAGCGTTCGGTGTCCGGGTCGGCACCTAACTATATTAACCTGAGATAAGAATCCGAACAAAGTCGGATGAAGGCGGATAAGATCTATTAAGGTCGAAAAAAGTTGGGAAAGAACGACCAAAAGGGGTAAAGGTTGGACCAGGACAGATGAGGTCGGAAGAGGCCGGTCGAGGTCGGTCGAAGTCGGACAAAGGCGGTCAAGGATTCAAGGGCTTGAACTTTATTTTAAAGAGAACCGCCCAACCAAGTAAAGGACCTGGTGGCTCTCTTCCCGAGGAAGCACGAGCTCATGCGAGTTAGGGAAGTCGGAAGTTCACCCTTTCTCGAAGCAAACTTTGAGCTCGACAGCTCTAAGGTATCATCCTGAGTAAGGAACCCGGTATGCCGACGTCAACCAACAAGGACTATCACGTTCTGCATGCACACATTAAACAGGGGGTTGATGCTTATGTGTAACGCGACCAACCCATCCCGGTACCCAACATTCACAAACAGGGGTTTGGTACATATATGTGACTCAGCCAACCCTTCCTAGTAGCTGACATTACCAAGGTTTGACACATGTATATAACTCGGCTAACCCTACCCGGTACCCAGCACCTTCATGAACACTTCTGCAAAGTGTCTTGGGAGCTTTTCAGCTTCAAAATACCAACTTCACACACATGCACGGGGAGTTCTTACGACATCAACTCTTCCCTTCCAAAATACCATCAAACACCACACCAGAACATCATTAAACACCAACACAAAACACAAATCAATGAACATAAAGCGTAACCCGTTCCATACATTCAAAGGCACAACTTTTTGGAAAAAAACACACACACGGACATGCAATCATCGCCATGATTAGCCTCACTGGTCCTCAACCTTGTTACCTAAAACTGTTATCAGACATGATAAACTCCCCTTACCTAACTAGGAGTTCATTCACGAGCTTCACGACGCATTGTCCTGAGCTTCTATTCCAGCCACGAGGTCCTTCTTCGCATCGGGATATCGTAGCAACAACAGCAAATTGAAGGTGGTACAGAAGGGTTGAGGGAGAGAGGGTTTTGAGTGAGAGTTTTAGAGAGAGAATGAAGAAAAGTAAGAGAAAAGAGCAAAGAAGAGAGAGAGAAAGAGATGAATACGCTTCCACTGCGCACATGGCTGCTTATAAATATAGCTGACAGGACATGTCCATCATACGTGTACGGGCAGCAACCACAGCCAACAAAGTTGACTTAACACATCCATTCACCAAACAAGTATACCGAGGCAGAATAGTAACAAACAACACTTATCAACATAAATCAAGTAATCCAGCAACATAATCACATATCAAACATCCATTAAGCAACTTGAAATCTAGGTTGTTACACTTGAAGCCTCCACCATTTCCTAGCAAGCAACCAAGTGAAGGAGGATCAAGAAAGAGAAGGAGTTCTCTTAAGCATTCAAGGTACAATCGTGTGGATCGCCATTGGAGGGCATTATCCTTTTTGAAGTCTTTCAAGCGATCAAAAAGTTATTTCTAAAATCCTAGTGTTTTAATGAGTAAATTCTAACTAAGTTTCATGAGGACCGTAAGGAGTTACAGGTTCCACAACAAAAAACAAAATAGGAAATTTTGTTTTTCATCCTCATGAACATGTTCCTTGAACGTCATGGAATGTGCATTCTTACTTTCAAGCATAGTTTTCCTTCTAGTGATAGTGATTAATACATGTCATGTATCAAGGTTAGTCTCTCAGCTTTTATTATTATTTTATTTGAGTGATGCTGAATTGGCAGAGAAACAACATTATTGTTGGATTACGAGCTGGCCCCAAACAAAGGCTCTCAGTAGTTGAAGTCTTAGTAAGTTTAACTCTTCTTGTTAATAATATTGCCCCTGGTTTCTTCTTGTTCTATTCTTGTTTAGTTGTTTGAAATTCCAATTTTGGATATATTAGTTGAATAATCATGATGGTAATTCTATTCGATTTGAATAAAATTACTTCTGATAAAAAACAATTTACTCATCTTATTTTCCTACTTTCTCCATCGTGCAAAAACTGGAACTAGCTATAACTATATATATAGCTGATGATTAGATTATAACAACCTGTGAAATTGATTATTGAGACATATATAAATATACAGGCTATGGGAAATTCACGTTGAGAGCACTTGCACAATGCCTTACGAGGGAATTTCAACCTCACGGAGTACACATAGCACATGTAATCATTAACGGTGTTGTTGCCCCACCCAGGAGGTTTGTTTTCCTTAGTTAGTTAATTAATGGTACAATTTAACGTAAAGTCTAATTAATTGCATGCATGATGTTGTGAACGTGTATTTATTTTCTTTGTTGTTATTTTGTTTGGTGATATACTAGTTATATATAGCTAAGTAAAGGAAGAGAATGATTATATATATATATATATATATATATATATATATATATATATAATACTTTCTAAGATGATTTTCTGGAAGAACCGTCTTAGAATCTTCAATTTTTTTTAACTTTTTAAAAAAAGACATTCTAAGACGATTGCTCGAGAAAACCATCTTAGAAATTGGACCTCTAAGATGGTTTTTGGGACAAACTGTCTTAGAAGCATGCATCTTTTTTTAAGAAAACAATTTCTAAGACTGTTCTTGAAAAAGCCTTCTAAAAACCTTAGAATGTGAAATTTCTAAGACGGTTCTTCAGAAAACCATCTAAGAAAGTTCTTAGATGGTTTTCTGAAGAACCGTCTTAGAAATGTCAATTTTTAACATTTTTAAAACAAAAAAACACATTCTAAGTTTGTAACATCCTGAAATTTTGATAACTGAAAATAGATGTTTGATGTATCTCTTGTATTATTTGATTATTTTAGATTAGTTGAAGTGTTGTGTGAATTATCCTTGTGCAACTGCTTGGTGTGAATGCTAGGTTATGTGGAGTTTGTTAGATTTGTGTTGAAAATGTGTGATTTCAAGTTTGATCCAAAACCTATTTCGGTAAAACTACAATATTAGACTAGTTAACCGTTGGATCGCCTTCACATTTGGAATTTTAGTTCAAAACCATACTATTCACATTTTGACCGTTGGGATTTACAAAATAGCAACTATTAACATCTCTCTTAGCGTGACAAACATGCTAAGCGTAGTTTCAAACAGAGAGAAAATTGTGCTTAATGAAACGAGCTCGCTAAGCGAGATCTGCAATCTATAAACACGTCGATCAGCACCAAAAGATGTGTTTTTCACCTTTCTTTTTCCCCAAAGCCTCACCCAATCCCTAACCCTTATCTTCTACCACCCACGACTACTAGTGATCGCTATGAGCCGTTGTTGATTGCCGCCGGACCACCGCACAGTGTGGAACACTTTAATTAGAGTGTAATATTCAAAACTCAACTTGAGGATTCGATAGAGAATGGAGCCTCTCATCACGCTTTCATGGTTTCTTCGAGCTAACCATGATTTCCTTGTTTTCTTCTAGTTAGTTTAAGACTTTCTTAGTATCTCTTGTGATTTGGGTATCGTTATTGGATGTTTTTACACTTCCTTTGAAAGACCTTTAAAAATGAGATGTTGTAAAAGTTTCCTTTTTATAATATTGATGTCGTTTTGATGACCTTCGTTTAACCCCAATCACATTGGCTTGATCAAAATTTCAAAATGATGTCTCTTCGATGTAGACTCCAAAAGCACCATTTTATTCCCTTTAAATTTGAGTGGGTATTTGACCCCGAATGTTAATGTTAACCATGTCTTTGAAATCCATACTAAATTATGTTTGATTTGGTATATAGAGCTCTGCATTTGGACTAACGGACATGAACCTAAGAGATCTCAAAATGACACTGCAAGGAGCTAACAAAGGGATATAGATAGGTGAGGGAGTTTATTGTTTGTTTACAACTTTTGATACCATAGTTGGGGTCAGGGAACATAATTATGGAAATGTATGTTAGTCCCTGTGCATGCTGGTTTTCAAGAAAGGATGTATTTTAACTAATGAGATGTGATATATTTGTTATTAATGAATGAAATTGTGAATGATGTTTTTGTTGTAATGATTGGAATTTTTGGGAAAGGTCTTAGTTATAGAGGAACTTTGCCCAATATTTTATATATGTTTTCTATTTTTTCTTTATTTAATTTTCATTGGGCATGAGAGTTTGTCTTGTATACCATAGTTTGCCTCTTTAATTTAGATTTTTTCCTAAAATATCAGTCTCGTAGTATTATGGATTATTGTTGTATGAGATTTGTGTTGTCTGAAGACCTAAGAAATGTGAATTCCATGCATGAATTTATTATATGTATATATTTGGAATGTGATTGCTTATGATGTTGATGATAATATTGATATGAGATGAATGTGATGTTGATGATAATATTGATATGAGATGATGTTGATGATGATATTAAGATGAGACGACATTGATGTTGATGATGACATTGATGAGAGATGATGTTAATGTTGACGTTGTCTTTGTGATGAATGTATGTTGTGTATATACATAGGGGGTACGGTGTCCTGTTGTATATCCCTAGAGAAGGAAGGGGATTGTTTTAAGAATTTTAAGCATCCCTGGAGAGGGAAATGGATTGCTTAGAAGTTTTAACTATCTACAATCAGTGCATTGATGATGTTCATGTTTCATACTTCATAATTGCATGGAAATAGTATAAATAGTGGCAGTAAGTACGTGTGGTTTTTCATGAGGAAAAATGCGGGTACTTGGGGGCATATAACTCGGTTTGGAACTCCCTTGAGACTCAGGCTGATCACTATAGGAGGGAAGTTGCTTGTGCATGATAGGGTGACCTCGAACAATTATTGCATCGTTTTCCTTAGTGAGAGTGTTATGTGGACACCCTTAGGCTATTTCCTAACAAATGGTACCACATTGCATTTGAGAGTTGAGCTAGGTGCATGCATCATTCTAAGCATAATTGGTCTGAATTGTTGAAAAGATTATGACTCTTTTGTTAAGTGTATGTTGAACTGATGGATATATTGAGAATGAATTATGATGGTTTGTTATTGTTTTTTTCTAATTGTGGTCATTTTATATTTGTTGATCTTTACAATAAACTCACCCTTGCAATTTTGTACCATGTGGTTGATACCTGTGATGATCTCAAACCTTTGTTCGTGGGAGCAGATGCGAAGCAGTAGGTGATATTGGAGGGAGATCATTTTGTTGGAGCCACCAAGCTGACGAGATAACATTGGAATTTATTTTGGAAAAAAGTTGTGTTTTGTTATCAACTCTTTGTTAGTTGGTTTCCTTGATTCTTTTTTACTTGCAATATAATTCCCAAGCTTAGATACATGTAAAAAATGAATTATGTTTTGACATATGAATGACATATAATGGTTTAATTTTTTATATATATTTATTTATTTATGTACGTATTTGAGCATTGTCTGGTAAGTGTATTATCGCGAAAAATTTACCCTCATTTTCATAATCAAATTAATGGAGTTTTCATTTAAAATTGAAATTACACGTTTAGATTTGTGATATCGTAGCGACGAGGCGGGTCATTACAAAGACGACTTTGAAGAGAACTGACATAGAAATTGAGATTCTAAGACGATTTGATTGGCTAGTTTCTCTGTAAGATTGGATGTAATCTTACCCTTATGTATCTCTTTTCATATATATATATATATATATATATATATATATATATATATATATGAATCTTTTCTACTTATTACTAGTGATTTCATTCTGTTCGTAATGCTTGATTCTATTTGATAATTAGTTTCATGAAATTAGATTTTTCAGTTTGATTGGAAAGTACTCTTAGAATTTGAACTGAATGAATTTACTCTTTACATTATGTTGCTAGGAATATAGCATGATGTTTTAATTGCAAATAGCACAAGATTATGATTGTAATGATGGGATATATATTTTATATGTGAGGAATTAGTATTCGATAAATATTCTTAGGATTCTTGAATGTGAGGGATCAATTGGGGGTGATTTAATGTGTGCATCAATGATGTTAGAAAATGATTCATATGTATTAATATTATTTGGATACTGAGGGCATGAACGATGAAATTCAATCCTATGTTTCTCTTGTATTAATTAATTGCATTTCACTTGTTTTCGTAATTTTACATATTTCTAACGCACTAATTCCGTTATTTTTGTTATTTCCGTCAAACCTATGAGATTTCAATTAAATTTGTTGTACACAACTATTGAATTATTTACTTTTATATGGAGAAACTGAGTAATTCAAGTCCCAGTGGAGACAATCTCTTTTATAAAATCTGTAACCTGCGACGACATTGGTACGCTTGCCTAACAAAATCCCCTTCATATGCCTCTTTCACAAGCAATTCTCTTATGGATCCTTTAGGCACACATAACATTTTTTATTTGAAAAAATAATCATCATGCCAAAAGTATCCATTTTGAGCATTATATACACATGAAAAATATTTAGAAGAGAAATTTGAATCATGTTCATACAATTCCTTAATATGCTCAAAGCCAATGAACTTAGTTTCAAGAGCGGAGAACAAAGTATACCTTCTTTAGAGTGCATCCGCTACCACATTGGACTTACCTTTCTTGTGCTTGATCACATATGGGAATTGCTCAAGAACCTCAACCCATTTCGCATGTATCTTCAGTTTTCCTTGTCCCTTTAGATGCTTCAAGGACTCATGATCACTATGACTAACAAACTCTTTGGGCATAAGCTAATGGTACCAAGTTTGTAAGGCTCTTACCAAGGCATACAACTTTTTATCATATGTGGAATAATTATGAACATGCCCATTTTATTTTTCACTAAAATAAGCAATGGGATGTCCATCTTGCATCAAAACAACACTTATCCCCACATTGGATGCATCTCATTTGATTTCAAAAGATTTTGCAAAATTAGGCTATAACGACTACTTTTCTTGTACGTATTTAATCGATTATGCTTATTGATAAAAATTTTTCTACGTAATTTGGTTTATATAAAATTAATTACACGTATTAAACTATTTTTCTAACGCGTTAGCAAGTTTGTCAAAATGTGCGGTTTAAGTAAAATTTTAAAATACAGTCCGGATACAACACAGTCTCAAATAGTCTGTTTAAACATCAGATATAGACAGCTCATAGTAGTATCAATTACAGACAAACAAAAAATGTCACAAATGCATCATATAATCATCCAACAGCACACAGAACATCCAGCTCCTTCCTTTAATGCTTTCCTTTGATTACTGTTCCTCTGCTCACCCAAATAAATTGGGGTCATCACAGGTGTCAAACCACAGATACAAACATAGGGTAAGTATTTAATAAACATGATTAGATAATTGACAGAAATTGAAATAACATCACAGACAATTAATGGATAAACAGATCTAAATTCATGAGAATGATGTATGATTTCTTTGTTAAATGATGTATGACTGAGATCTCAGGTTATCAACAATTTCTCAACATATGGTACCATAATCAAAATAGCCCCACCCACTCTAGTGGAAGCCTCACCCGCTCTGGTGGAAAATATACCTCCGCTCTAAGGTTAAATGGTACCATAGTCAAGATAGTTCCACCCACTCTAGTGGAACCTCCCTCCACTCTGAGGGGTCAAATGAAAATGATGCATGGTTTGATTTTTCTTTCCTCTTTCACCATTAATTTATTCCTCAAAGTCTCATATTTTGGCACCATAAAATTTTTAATCAACCATCAATATCAAAATAAATGTCCACAATTTCTTAAGAAAATAATCTTAACAATATATGATATAAATCTTTAATCATAGCTCAACATTAAATGAATACTAAAATAGCAAACAACATCATCAAGTTACAAAATTGATCTTACAGCACACAAGAGAATAATATACAGCGATTATAAGTTACCAATTAATAAATAGCAACATAATAAAATAACATACAACAATATTAATTTACAGAATTAATTTACAGCAACGTGATTATTATACAGCACTCATTAATTGTAAAATTAATATACAGCAACCTTAAATACAGTAATATACAGCAACATAATATACAGCAACATATTAAGATGTCCAACAGCAACATACCACTTAATTAAACACAACAATAGCATACAGCATTATTAAATCAATTCTCAGCCACGTAATAAACTATCCTACAGCAACCTTAAATTACCATTACAGCAATATACAACAACAAAATAAATTAACATACAACAATTTTTAGTTAAACATTAATATACAGCCACTTTAGGTAATAAATTACAATTATTACAGCTTCCAAATAAAGGATACAGCAAGTAACCTATGTCCATAAAATTTAAATAATTAAGTGAACTAGTTAAAATTTTATAGCTTACAAAACAAAGAAGAACATGGCTTGATTCTAAGTAAATGAATGTTAAAATTAGCCTATCAATCATCTAATCCATTTATATTAAAATACTTCCCATACCTTAGCTTTTGTTGATCTTGAAATTTAGCAAGTGGTCCTAAGCCTTTCTAGTGTTTTCACGTGAAGCTTCCAATGTGTGGCTGTTTTGTTTTGCTTTGTTTTTTAGGTGAAGAAACAAGTGAAAGAGAGGGGCTGAAAGTGGAGTGGCTGTCGTGCAAAATCAGCTCCCTCTTTGGACCCACCAAGCTTTTATATAAGTCATTTTTCTTTGTTTAAGCCAAATATCACAAAGCTTCATCATTATTGACCTTTTTGGTTGGTCCAATAAGATTGTTCCTTGCTTTTCCACCGTCCACATGGCCTTGTTCCAAAGTTTTCTACACTTTTCTTCATCCTTCACCAAAGTGCATGGTAAGCTTGCTTTTGGAATTTATATATATATTTCATTTCTTGGCTTTTATAGCACAAACCGTGGAGTAGCTTGGTTTAGTGCTTTATTTTCTTAACATTTTTTTTCCTTATATTAGTCATAATTATTTCTACAATTTATGAAGGCTCAATTTCAATTGTTTTCTTGGAAGTAATAATTTCTAAAATTGGTTAAAACTAGATTAGGTTGTAGTATGTTTTATTAATCAATTTTTGGAATGTTTCTTAACTTTCTTTGTAATGACTTTTCTAAATTCCTATTGGTTGATTTTGTTTTTATTTGGTAAAATGTATAAACCATTTATTTAAGAATTTATTCCTTCTATAATTAAAAGAAAATTTTCCAAATTACGTCTTTCCTGTTTCTGTGTTTTTTGTCAACCTCAGATTAGTTTTTATTCTATTCTTTTTGAGTTATCTTTCAAAATTTCTAAAAATTTCATTTCATAATTTTTTTCTCTAATAAGAGTGTCAATAATTCTTTGTCTAGAGGCCTACTAGACTTTTATCAAGTTTCCATAATTTTACTGAGGTTTTCTGACCTTATCAGAGCTAAAAGGGTATTTTGGTCATTTGTACAATTATTTAGGGGCAATTTAGTCATTTACCCTAGGGACCTAACCGTCATTTGTGAAATTATCTAAGGACATTTTAGTCATTTTCAAAAATATCTAAGGGTATTTACGTCAGTTATTTTAGGAATGTACATTTACCAGATAATGCACATATATATTGAAATCTGAGGGTGTTACATAGGCAATGCATGAATAGCTGCTTGAGTCAAAAAACATTTAGTGCAGTGAATGCATGCTCTTGTTTCTCCCCCTATTTAAAACCCACATTTTCCTTAACAATTTCATTAAGAGGTGCAACCAAAGTGCTAAATCCTTAACAAAACTCCTATAGAAACTAGCCAAGCCATGAAAGCTTCTTACCTCACTTGCATTTTTTGGGGGTTGGCCACTCTTGAATTGCTTTCATTGATCAACCTGCACTCCTTGTGAGCTAACAACAAATCTAAGAAAAGCTACATGGTCCATACAAAACACACATTTTTCCATTTAGCACACAATTTCTCTTGCTTAAGAGCTTCTAAAACACACCTCAAATGCAACAAATGATTATCATAGGATTTGCTATAAATCCGAATATCATCAAAATAAACTCCAACAAACTTACCTAGAAATTCCATCGAGACATGGTTCATAAGATTCATGAAAGTACTAGGTGCATTTGTTGTCCCAAAAGGCATAATCAACCATTCTTACAAACCATATTTGTATTAAAGACAATTTTCCATTCATCCCCTTCTTTAATCCTAATTTGATGCTATCCACTTTTTAGATCAATTTTAGATAAGACACAAGCACCATGCAATTCATCCAATCTAGGTATGGGATGCCTATACTTTACTATGATGTTATTGATGGTTCTACAATCAGTGCACATCCTACAAGTTCCATCTTTCTTAGGCACTAGAATGAAAGGAACTGCACATGGATTTAAGCTTTCTTGTACCGTGTAACATCCCAAAAATTTAAATATATCAATTAGAGATAAAAAGAGAAATTACAAAAATATTTGAAAAAGATTGACCATATTACCCTTTCCTTGAAGAGGAAATTACCAAAATACCCTTAAGATGAAAATTACCAAAATACCCTTAGATATTTTGGTTAGATATTTTGAAGTGAAAATTACAATAATACCCCTGAAATGAGTAATAAATTACCAAAATGCCCTTGAGGTTAAATTACCAACATACCCTTGGATATTTTGCCTTAGATATTTTTGTAGAAGCTTGAAGAGAAAATAGCATAAAAACCCTAGGATGGAAAATTACCAAATTACCCTTAGTAACAGATAAAAATCACAAGAAAACTAGGAGTACCTAGACTGACAAAAAATTTATGATTAGTATCTAAAGCTATCATCAGTTAGAGTTTTAGATCATGAGGAACACATGTGTGTAATACAAGGAGGATATGATAGAAGCTAAGGGATCCAAGTGACAAGCTTAGACGTGCTTAGAATAGATTTAGTCATGATCCAACCATGTGAAATATGGGATAAAAGCTTAAGATTCTAGATGGTGACCAAAGGAAATTAATAGGTAATGACACCTTAGTAGCTATCACATCAATTTGAAAACTACATGAAGTATACTTGATTTAAATTAAAAGAAACAGAAACATAAGCCAAAGCATGCATGGTACGTGAGAATTGGAAGCAAATTTGTTTAAGGTAGGTGACAGTTAGGTTTATTTATCATTTGATTCTTGAGATTATTCATATAGTTGTAAGATGAATTTTAGACTATTTTTAAAATTCTATATCTCCCTCTATACTTAACCAAACAAGGTGTTTGACCACTCATTTTAAATCTTAGGATGTCCTCTATGTTGTACTAAAATATGGGACCAAACTGATAAGTGAATATTGCCTAGGATTTATTTGAACCCAAACTGTCCGAAATTGTCCACAACCAAACAACTACTGTCACCCGTTTTGAAAAATTTATATCTCTCTGATTTCTTACTCAAATTAGGATAGTGATATATGGAATTAAATATCTAGATGAAAACTATAACATATAAAAATTTCAGCTAAAATGGATTGTTTACTGCTTGTAGTCGTGAAAATAATAAGAGGTGTTAGTATAGAATTTTGAGTTGCTGGCAGATTTAGAGTTGTGCTTTAAAAATATTATATCTAGAGTTTTAGAACTCCAATTGAAGCATGTAATACTTTGTTAGAAAGATTAGGAAGTCTAGTTTAACAAAATAAAATATGGGAATTTAATGATTTGTAGATTAGCACAGATTATAGGAAGAATCGAATCATATGTGGTGAGAAATCTTGTTGTTATGATGTGCTTGAAAAGTGTTTTTGTATGATGATGAAACCTTGATGTTTTGTGGCATAATTGCATGAATTGAGTTATGTAGCTTTGCATGTCATTGTGCATGTCATATGCATTATGAAAGATAAAAAGATAAGACCTAAAGGGTGATACAGTTAAGCTGAGCATGACCCTGATGGTGCCCAAAGGGTGATACAATTAAGCCGAGCACGACCCTAAGGGAAAACTAAAGAAAGATAATACCTGAAGGGTGATATAGTTAAGCTAAGCATGACCCTGATGGTACCCAATGGGTGATACGGTTAAGCCGAGCATGACCCTACAAGAAAGACATATTAATCCAAGGGTGATACAGTTAAGCTGAGCACGACCCTATGGGAGCCCAAAGGGTGATACAGTTAAGCTAAGCACAACCCTGCGGGAGCAACCTAAGTCTAGTAATGAGCTCATTGTCTAGTTTAGGGTATTAAAGAAGAGATTATTAAAGAAAAGCTATGCATTGTCATGATTTGAAAAATTATGCTTACACTAATGGTGAAGTATGAGATTATTTTTAAGTGTTTGTAAATAAAATGAAACTACTTCGGGTTATATGTTTATGAAATTAAAATCAACTATGATTGTTCACATGTTTTCTTAATAAACCGAAGTAGCTAGAATGATGATGACACTGTATGATGAGTCATTTTTCACCTACTGGGAATTCTTTGGAATTTTCACTGTTTTAGTGTGTTCTTGTGTCATTCCAAATAGGTAAATCGGGAGGAGCAGCTACAAATTGGGGACAAACTAGAACATTTCTTTTAATGTTGTAGATTTGTAGGATTTTACTATATGCTTTGTAGTATATGGACATAATATTATTGTATGAAATATTAATTACTAAGTTTGTAATTTATTAAAGAGACCAAAAAGTCTCTACAGGTTCTATATAAGCGTAATTTTCATAACATAGTTAAATTTCAAATATTGAGATAAGTTTTTCTTAATCGGATTTGGTTAAAAATTTTACATTAGAAAAGTTAACATCTTCTAGTTACGTATTATGACCTAGGCATAATATAGTAATTGGAAGGGTGTTACATACCGACCCCTTTTGAATCAAGTCTTCAACTTGCTTTTGAATCTCCTTTGTTTCTTGGGGATTACTCTTATAGGTTGGCCTATTAGGCAATGAAGCTCCTCGAATGAGATCAATTTGATGTTCTATTCTTTTTAGAAGCGGTAGACCATGAGGCATCTCTTTGGTAAAGACATATTTTCAAATACCTATAACAAAGAAGAAACCTCATTCGGAAGAGAGTTAGTAGGACCTGAAACTTTTAATTACTCTTTTTACTCAAAAGCAAGACCATAGGCTTTTTCAAATGCATAGCCTTTTTGACCTCTCTTTCTTTTGTAAATAGATTTTACGCTTTACTCTTTTTTTCTTTCTCTCTTCCACTTTTTCTTTCCTTTTTCTTTTCACTCTCATTTTCTCTCCCTTTCAAGTCTTTTCTCTCTTAACTTATTTTGATCCTCACATACCTTCCTTAGAGATAAAGGTGCAAGAGTAAGTAGAAAATTGTCAAGGCTTACCAAGAAGTAAGTGGCAAGCCTCCATAGGCACCACATCACACAAAACAACATCTTCATATATCCCAATGGAAAACCCCACTTCAACTTGCTTGTTCACAGTCATCTCACCATCTTCACTATGCCATTAAAGTTTTTAAGGCCTTTAGTGAGTTTTTTAGTCTCCAAATTTAGTTTCAAAACCAACCTTGCACTAGCCATATTAGTGTAGCTCCCACCATCAACAATCAAACAACATACCTTCACGCTATGTGTGAAAAATATTTTCCCTTTTGCTTTCGTCCTTGTCCTTTGCTTAGCTGCCCAACAACCTTCACACCTTGAACAAATATCCTTCTACTTCATTTTTCTCTTCATGCTTCTCTTCATCACTTGATGGAATAGAATCTAAAGAAGAATCACTCATAATCTCTCCATCCTTTTTAAGTAACATAGTCTTTTTAGTTGGACATTGAGAAGCTATCTGACCTCTCCCCAAACACTTGAAACATTTTATCTCACTAAATGCTTGTCTGTTTAGGGTACTTATTGGATTTTTTAGTCCTTTGAGGTGCAACATTATAATTACTTGAAGAAGCACCGAATCCTTCTTATTTTTGTCCTTTCTACTTGGAGAATGAAAGTTAGAATAACTTCTTCTCATGACACTCTTTCTCTTGAGTTGTTGTTCTACCTTAAAAGCTTGATGCACTAAGTCCTCCAATTCCACATAATTTTGCAACTCTACAACATCTCTTATGTCACTACTCAGCGAATGCAAGAAAGATGCCATAGTAGCCTCCCAATCGTCATTGAGATTGTCTCTAATCAAGGACACCTGCATTTCTTTGTAATACTCATCTACACTCTAATAAAGGACACCTCTCTAGCATCACCACCATCATTATCTCTCATCCTCTTCCTTCTACCTCCATCATCATCGTGATTCTCTCGATTTTATAATTGTTAAATTCTTCCATATAAGTATTCTGTGTGCTCTGTCATTGTAATGAACTGCCTCGTTGTTATGATATCACTACTCTAAAAGTATAAATTTTCAAATTTTAAATGAAAACTCTATTAATTTGATTTTGAAAATGAGGGTAAATTTCTCGCAATAATACACTCATAAAAAACGCCCAAATACGTAAATAAATACATTCATATATATATATATATATATATATTAAACCATTACATATCATTCACATATCATAACATAATTTAGTTTTTACATATATCTAAGCTTGAGATTACATGCCCGATCAAAGAGAAATAAAGAACCAATGAAGAAAGAGTTGATAACTAAACACAACTCTCTCCCAAAATAAATTCCAACGTTATCATGTCGGCTTGGCGGCTCCAACACAGGATTTCCCTCCAACATCACCTATTGCTACTCATCTGCTTCCACAAACGAAGGTTCAGGATCATCACAGGTACCAACCACATAGTACAAAATTGCAAGGTTGAGTTTATTATACAAGGTCAACAAGCACCATATGACAATGATTAGTAAGAAAACAATAATAATAAACACAATCATTCTTAATAATCAATCAGTTCAACATACACTAAACAAATTAGTCATTAACTTTTTCCACAATTCAAATCAATTATGCTCAGAATGATGCATGCACCTAACTCAACTCTCAAATGCAATGTGGTATCATTTATTAGGAAATAGCCTAAGTGTGCTCACATGACACTCTCATTTAGGAAAATGATGCAGTAACTGGTCGAGGTCACTCTGCCATGCACAGGAAACTCTCCCCTGTGGTGATCAGCCTAAGTCACAAGGGAGTTCCAAACCGAGTGATATGCCCCTAAGTACCCGCATTTTTATCCTCATGAATAAACCACAAGTACTTATTTCACCATTTATACTATTTCCATACAATTATGAAGTATGAAACATAGGCACCATTAATGCACTAACCATGGATAGTTAAAAATTCTAAGCAATCCCTTTCCCTCTCTAGAAATGCTTAAAATTTTTAAACAAATCATCTTCCCTCTCCAGGGATATCCAATAGGTCACTGCACCCCCATGTACATACACAACATACATCCATCACAAAGAAATCATCAACATCAATATCATCTCTCATCAATCTCATCATCAACATCAACATCATCTCATCTTAATGCCATCATCAACATCAACATCATCTCATATTAATATAATCATCAACATAATCTCATTTCAATATTAGCAACATCACAAGCAATTGCATTCCATATATATACATATAACTCATGTCTGGGATTCACATTCCCCAGGTCTTTAGACAACACAAATCTAATACATTCATAATCCATAATACCACGAGACTGATATTTTAGGAAAATTCTAAATTAAAGAGGAGACCTATGGTATACAAAACAAACGTTTATGCCCATTTAAAATTTAATAAATAATTAAATATAAGAATAAATATAAAATTTTGGACAGAGTCTCCTCTATAATTAAGACTTTTCCCAAAAAAATCAAATCATTACAACAACATCTTTTACAATTTCATTTATCAATAACAAATATATCGCATCCCATTAGTTTAAAACATAGTTTTTCTTGAAAACCAGCATGCAATAGGGACATACATACATCCCCATAATTGGGTTTCCTGACCCCAACTATGGTATCAAAAGCTGTAAATAAATAATAAACTCCTCTCACATACCTATATCCCTTTGTTAGCTCTTTATAGCGTCGTTTTGAGATCTCTCTGGTTCATGCCCTTTGGTCTAAACATAGAGTTCTATATACCAAATCAAATATAATTCAATATAGATTTCAAAGACAAGGTTAATATTAACGCTTAGGGTCAAATATCCATTCAAATTTAAAAGGGGCTAAAATGGTGTTTTGGGAGTCCACATAAAAAGACTTCATTTTGAAATTCCGATCACACCAATGTGACCAGGGTTCAATAAAAGTCACAAAAATGACATCAATATTATAAAAAGGTAACTTTTACAACGTCTCATTTTCAAAGGTTTTTCAAAGGAAGTGTAAAAAATCCAATAATGGTACCCAAGTCATAAAAGATACTAAGAGATGTTCAAACTAGCTAGGAGAAGACAAGGAAATCATGGTAACCTCGAAGAAACCATGAAAGGACAATTGGAGGCTCCATTATCTTCCGAATTCTCAATTTGAGTTTTGAAGATTCTGCTCCAATTAAAGTTTTCCTCTCCATGTGGTGGTTCGGCAGCAAGTAAAGGCGGCTCGTAGTGGTCACCGATGGCCGTGGGTGGTGGAAAAGAAGGGTTATGGCTTTGGGTGAGGGTTTAAAGAGAGAGATGGGTGAAAATTTTTGTTTTTCATGCTGATGGACTATTTATAAGTTGCAAATCTCGCTTAGCAGGCTCATCTTGCTAAGCGCAATTTTCTTTCTATTTGGAATTGCGCTTAGCGCACTGGTAGTGCTAAGAGGGACACCCAAAGTTGGTATTTTGAAACTCCCAATGGTCAAAACATGTAGAGGTGTGTTGGAAATCTACGGTAAAAATTGGAAAGCGATCCAATGGTTAACGAGTCAAAAATCTAGGTTTTACTGAAATAGGTTTTGGGTCAAACTATAAATCACACATTTCTAACATAGATCAAACAAACTTCACGTAATCTAATATCAACACCAAGCAGTTGCACAAGGATAATTTCGCAAGAAATACATCAAACATCTATTTTAGTGTGAAGTATTAAGTGTTCGGGTTGGGACTTGGATATATTATCCTAAGGTAAGAATCCAAACAAGGTTGTAATCAGTACTATGCAATCAATTACATAAGCACTATAATTGATTATAACAGCTAGCGTTTGCAAGACTCAAGATTGTCCGGGTAAGGGAACCCGATAGTTCTCAAAGAAAAGGTACGAGCTCTGCCGAGTAATGAAGCCGATAGCTCTATTCCCGAGAAGGCACGAGCTCTGCCGAGTAAGTAACCGGGTAGCTCTATTCCCGAGAAGTAACTTGAGCTTAATAGCTCCAAAGTACAACCCCAGTTAAGGAACCTGGTATACTGACGTCCGCCAACAAGGACTAAGTTACGTCCTGCATGCATACATGCATGCTATGTAAACTGCTCAACTCGGCCAACCCATCTCAGTAGCCGACATCACAAACAAAGGTTTGACACATATATGGAACTCGGCCAACCCTTCCCGGTAGCCGACATCACAAACAAAGGTTTGACACATATATGCTACTCGGCCAACCCTTCCTGGTAGCCGACATTACAAGCAAAGGTTTGACACATATATGTAACATGCCCAACCCGACTTACCCAATTTGGTAGTCGTCTTCTTCAGAAACACATCACATAAAAACATCATCAATTTATTTCACGCAAAACATCAAAACACATATACATACTGCATCACAACCATGATATCTAAAACCATTATTAACACAATAAACTCCCCTTACCTGGACAAGAATTCCTTTCTTTCAAACTAACTTGAGTTTTGTTCGAACACAAGTTCTCACAGCAACCAGAAATGAAAGGGATTAAGCTCTGTTCATGAGTTCCTCTTAACGTAGAGGTTTTTCTGCTGCAACTATGGTGGTTCTTGAGAGTTAAAAGTGGTATAGAGGGTTGATGAAGAGAGGTTTCTAGGTGCAAGAGAGTTTAGAGAGAAAAGAAGAGAAACACGCACAGAGGTGAGAATGAACATGCTTCATACGCTACTATATATATAGGCAGAGATACTAAGGCAAGTTGCCAACATGCATGAACGGACAGCTACCATAGCCACCATAGTTGCCAACTTGCGTGTACGGACAACTATCTTAGCAACAAATTTTGACTTACGTTCCTCAAGCACAATTACCAATGAAAAACACTTTACAACAAATTTGCAAGAATTACTACATCTTTCAAGCACGAATACCAATGCACATCCATTTGCAAGAATTATTTTAAATAATTTAAGCAACACGAAATATCTATTAACTTGTAAATTTTCAGGGTGTTACACTAGGCACCAAGCAAATGAAATCCATTTATTTAGTAAGCTCCACGTACACTTAAGCTATAAATGAAGGAATAATAGTAATGATTAGATTAGGATAATATCTTCAAAAAATAGTTTACCTTGTAACTAAACTAAATATTAATCTAGTTAAAATCTAACTAATTCACTTACTATCTAACTAAATAACTTAGTATAAATAGCCTATCACGTAAACCACTAGCCCCAAAGCTTATTCTCACGGCCCACTTGCTTTAACCTTGCACTTTGCTTTCATTTTTCATTTGCTTTTAATCGTAGCTTCACTTCTAGTGTCCTAAATTTCTATTTTCTTCTTTTAAAGACCTTATTCCTTGAAGATTTCCAAGAAAGGCAGCCACCTACTCAGTCATTTGCAAATCCAATTCACTTGAGGTAGGCTAGGCTTCAATCTTTAATCAAGAGTTTATTTGGACTCACTTATATGTTTAATGGTGCAGATTTATGGTTGATTATTTAGGCTGAATTTGAATATCATTGAAGGGTGTTTAATGATGTGATAATGTTGATTTAATAATAAGATAGGTTGATGATTTAAATGCTGAAATTTTAGTAATGTTTGGACTTGATTATGATGGAATTTTGGACTGTATGCTTATATATTTATGATTAGAACTGTTTTAAATTAATTCTATGAAGTAGAGGCTGAATGATATGGGGATAAAATTTCTAATTACTCAAGTGGTTCAATTTGATAATTAAATAGTAGAGTGATAAGTTGAGAAGAACATAAGGTGTAGGTTAAGTTCAAATCTTTTATGGTGATAGTGTAAATGAATTAGAAAGTTATTTGGATGGTATATTAAGGTTTACTAGTTAGATTACTAACATGTTGTCTATAGCTTGAGGATATTCTATTACCATGCACAAGTTGGCAAGATTTTGATTAAAATAAGGTATGGTAGCCTAACCATACATTTGATACGTATGATGTTCGTGATGGGAATTTTTCCATGAGGTTGTATGAATTTGCTCATGGATTTTATTATTGATGAAAACGATCGATTTGATGTGATGATATATATTGATTCATGTTTCTGAGTCCAGTACGAGATTTGTGAAAAAGAATCCGATACTACATCCAGTACGAGATGTAGAGTCCAGGTGCAAAAACATGGAATAATCATGCATTGTTTGCGTAAGACGACCACAACTAGACATCTAGTACGAGATGTACTTGCATACAGTACGATATGTAAAGGCCATGTGCACCTTGGAATTTCATGCATACATGTTGTTTGAATGATTATTTATTGTGTGGATTTTATTGGAATTTATTGATGGTTTACTAACGTACTAATGTATTTGGTGGTTTAGTTTTTGCTTACTGAGAAATTTTATTTCTCACTAGATTTGTTTCAATTGTTTCTATATATAGATGGCCTTAGTAATCATCTTTCGTGATGCTCTAGACTGAAGGTGGGACAAAGATGAAGCTAGCAAGAGATTTTTCTAGTACTCTAATGTTTTAGAATACTAGAAATTATGGTGAATTTCATGCTTGTATAACAAGAAGGGATGTAACAATTAATCAGTCTTGTTTAATGAACAATAATTTACCTATAAAATTTATACATACTTACACTTTTTATTTTCATACGCTTCTTACAAATAAAAATTAATAAAAATTAACTAGAAATATATTAGTTCGTTACAACTATTATGGGTAAAGTATCAATTAAATGATTACTCTAGTTTTGAGAACAATATACTAGTATATTGTGACAAAACTAGTGCAATCAATCTGTCTAAAACCCCATACAACATTCAAAGGCTAAACATATGGAAATAAGATATAATTTCATTCGTGATTATGTGCAAAAAGGTATTTTTAATATAAAGTTTGTAAATATAGATCATCAATGGGCTACTATCTTTACTAAGCCTGTGTCTAAAGATCATTTCATTTGTATAAGGTAAAATTTAAATATGGTTAGCTTATCAGATTGACAAGATATGATACTCTAGTTCAAGCGATAGCATTATCTTAAAGTATTTCTTTTATCTGTTGGATCTAATGTGTGTTCAAGTGTACAGACAGAAAATGAAGCATGTTTATAAAGATGAAAACATTTTGTCTACTCTTAAAAGATGTGCATCACTCTTTTTGCCATGATTGAAAAACAATTTTTGAAAACATTAAATGTGATTTTAACTGATTCTTTTCAAACATATAGAAGGAAAGGCCGGTCATTCAAGAGGTTCTTTTGAAATCTTGAATTCTTAGAACTATTTGTGCGTGTTTTGCTTTATTCTGAGAACTCATCCTTTCAAAAATCTCATCTTTTCTTACAAAAAATTTCATCTTTGTGAAGCAATGGCACCAAAGATAAGTGAAGCTATTGTGATTCCGGGAATCAACTCTGAAGAAGAGGAAAAAAATGTTTTTCCCTTGGACTCTATCATCCCTAGACGTTGGGTGGCGTTTTAAATTTTAGGAGAAAAGGGTTTCCCCATCAAAGGCTTATTTGATTGTGTTGGGTGGATCAACTTCCTTAAGAACTTTAGTTCACGACACTATTGTCCATATGCCCTGTTCTAGGAAACTACAAGGCAAAATGGTGTCAGCATTAGAGGCACCGTCAAAGGGAGAGAAATAGATATCTCGCCAACAACCATCGATGTTGTGTCTAGTTGTGTTGAAGTAGGTATAGTCTTTGACAAGGATTGGGAAAAGGAGATAACTCAAAAGACTATGGATATCATGCTTTAAGGTACTCCACAACCTGTAACAAATGATAAGAAGGCGATGATCAACTTTGTCAGAGCAACAAATTTTACCACATATGCAGATTAATCCATAGTTTCCTTTTCAACATGGTGATGCCTAGATTGTGGTCACGGGACTATGTGAGTGACAAAGATAGGTTCTGAATGTACAAAGTCATGGTAGGAAAACCAAGTACAAAATCTATGCACAAGCAATTACAAACAATAATAAAGAACCAAGTACAAATACTATACACAAGCAATTCCCTAAAATTCTACTCTTCCCTTAAACCTTACAATAGAAGGATTAGAAGTTGAAACCTATCAACTCACACAAACCCTTGATAACCCTAATCAAGGTTAGAAACCATAAAGAATTAAAAATTAATTGAATACACTTGAATGTATATATCACAATATCTTCAAGCTCTTCCTTCCTTTCTCAAACTATGATGAAGAATGAATGATTCTTGATCATCATGAATCTCTTGTTGAAATGCAGATTGGTTCCCTTAGATTATACTCAAAAAGTGTTTTTCAAAAGATAAGATCAAATCCAGAGTTACTAATGAGAATAAAAGTGAGGGTATATGTAGTTTTAACAAATAAAACAGATATAATCAATTATTTCGTTCAAATTCTTCCTGTTCTGCATTTCCAGAAATAGGGTAATCGATTATAGATTGGGCTGATTGATTATTTTGAAACACAAAGAGCTCCTAAGTTTTCAAACAAACTCTAATCGATTATATTGAGCCACAAAAACTCTCGTGTTCTGAAACTGGCTTGGGTAATCAATTAATTCGAAAAAAACATGCCAATATTTCAAGAGAAGTACATTCTATTTCTTGTTCTAACACTTCGTAATTGATTACTAAACTTAGTAATCTATTACACAGAGTTGAACTTAGTGATTTTCAGAAAATTTGAGATCGATACATTTTTCTTCTCATGTTTGATTACCTATAAGCATGGATCGATAAACTAAGTCTAAAACACTCAACATGCCTAGTCTGAAAACATCTAATACATGTCACATCTTTAGAAACTTGTTTAGCATTGTAAAATTATTAAAACAAAAGATCCTAAGACAAATCTTCAAGTTTTCAATATCTTTGATTCAACAACCTTCCCGTTTTTGGTTTTGATCATGCCAAACCAATTGATGTGTATTGACGTTTTTCTTTGTCATTGTACCTGTTTTGCATCATCCTTAACAAACATATTAGTAGAATCTGTTTGAATCATGGCATCCAGGTACATACACAAATCAATCATATCTTTCTCTCCATTTTGGCATTACAAAGCTAAAAAGTTTGTATTAGAATAAAAACACAATAGAAAGCATAACACATTCTATACTTTGTTTGATCAATGAACTTTCCTTTTTCAAGAGAGTCAGGCATCCCTACACTTGGAAATGCACCCTCCATCAACACATTAGTTATATCTGAAAACACAATGAATATAATGCAAATAAAACAAGAGGGGGGTGAATTGGTTCAAAACTGATATTTAAAATTTTCTAAAACAAATTGTGGAATTAAAATATTGGATCGTATCACTTGTTCACCGTTTGAAAATCCAGAACTTTTTCTTCAATCAAGATCAATCCTTGATATGCATGCAATGATAGAATTATTTTCTTTGATGATAATATTTTGATTTCACAAAGACAAGCAATGAAATATACAGAACTTAAAACAAGAGACAAGGCAATTTATATTGGTTCACCTCACAACCATGGAGGCTACATCCAATTACTTCCAACCCACTTTAGGTTAGAGTTTTCACTATATCAAAGAATCTTTACAAGCAGTTTACAATGATCACCTTTATCCATACTAGACAAAGAAATAGAAGTTGAAACCCTATATACTTCAAGTGATCAAGACCCAGAGAACCCTACTCCGTTTTTCCCTCTAGAGAACCCTACTCTAGAAAACAGCTTTAAAGAATCAAAGATATACACCAACAGAATTTTAATACATAGAAAAATTCTAAAGAAAGATTCAAGAGATACAACCTTTGATCCTTCAAATGTATGAATGAATGAATGAATGATGTTACCAATCAGTCAGGTTGAATGCAATTCAAAGCTTAGAATCAGAACTCTTGAAATCTCTTCATTTCTTTAAAAACTCATCTCAAAGACTCAACTCTCTTGATCTTATGAGAGATTTTTCACTCTTAGAACAAATCAGTATTTTGGCTCTTGAAAAAGCTTTCTATCTTTTTAGTGATTCACACATATGCTCATGTTCGCACAGAACAATTCACTCCAAGTCTATTTATAAAGACAAGTTATACAAAGCTTTTAAAAAACTGATTTAATTGACAATAATCGATTACAATGACAAGGTAATCGATTATTTAATCATGTGTAATCGATTAATATGTTCTTGAACTTCCTGGAAATGTTTTCATGAACAAGATAATTGATTAAACATAAACGTAATCGATTAAAGTAGTCTTAGTGTTTATGAAGCATGAAGAAATAATTGATTACATAAGACTGATAATCGATTAAACCAGTAAAGCTCAAAACACAAAAATGGCCTGTGTAATTGATTACTGAAAATGGTAATCGATTATACCAGTAATGCATCATGACTAATGAGTTAAGATAATCGATTACATAACAATATAATCGATTATTCTAGTAATGCATGTTTTTCATATAGCACTATGTAATCGATTACAAGAAGCTAGTAATCGATTAAACTGTTCTTCAAGGCTTTTCCAGAAATAGTATGAATGTCTTTAATCGATTAAAATGCTTGTGTAATTGATTAAAGCAGTAAGTTTCCTTTTAAAAAGACTTAGCCAAGAGAACTTAACTTCTTATGAAATCATTAGATTGCTTTATGATTTTAGCCTAAAACATGTATGCATGAGAATAAGAATGCAAATGCAAATGAAAGATCACAAGGCAATGCACTTGAACCACTTAGACAAATTACAAATGCCTTTAAATGATTGGGCATGTAAAAAGCTAAAACATCAAGCCTTCATTCTTGCTTCAATCTTCTTGCACTTCCCTTAAAATCAACAATATTAATAGACTCTATAAAGCTATTGGAAGCAAATGAGGAAGGTTGTTTCTAAGTATTAGATAAATTAAATACAACTCTCTCATCCCCTAATCTAAGGGTGAGTCTATCAAGCCTAACTTCAACAAGTAAATCACAAGTACTAAGAAAAGGTCATCCTAATACGATAGGGACATCCTCATCAGCCTCTTTATCTAAAAAAAAGGTTAAATTACTGTTTAGAACCACTAATTTATTTTCAATGTTCAATTGGGTCCTCTAATTATTAAGTGATTCAATTGGGTCCTTTAATTATTTAAAATGGTCTGATTGGGTCCTTTCCGTCAATTAAGTATTAACATTAACACTGCAATCTGACGTGGCATACTTAATTCACATTTCTAATGTTAATACACTTCACCAACAACAACTGCCACGTAGATGATTTGTTAATGACATTTATACTTAATTGACAAAAATGACCAAATTGAACCATTTTAAATAATTAGATGACCCAATTGAATCATTTTAAATACCTAGAGGACCCAATAGAATCATTTAATAATTAGAGGACCTAATTGAACATTGTAAATAAATTAGAGAACCTAAATAGTAATTTAACCAAAAAAATCAGTCTGAAAAATGAACTTGTCCACCTTAACCAGCACACCCTCAATTATCCATCTAGGATATATAACTGAATGGTTAGCAAGGTGAATATAGATGTTTGTAGGATCCAAGTTTGTTATGCCTAATTTCTTAAAGACAGAATAGGGAATCAAATTTATACTAGCCCCCAACTCACATAGACATTTATCAATATAAGACCCTCTTATCAAACAAGGAATAGTACATTTACCGAGGTCTTTCATCTTAGGGGAACGTTTCCTAAGGAACACAACATAACACTCCTCATTGAGACCCACAATGCCAAAAAATCTCCAATTTTCCTTCATTTGATAAAATTTCTTTTAAATGCTTGACATAAGATGACATCTATGAAATAGCCTCAACAAAAAGGAGGTTGATGTCCACTTTCCTCATAACCTCAAGAAATTTATTAAATTACATATCTCGTTGGTCATTCTTAACTCTGTGAGGGAAGGGTAAACTTACCTGAGGAGATGTTAGTATCTCCTTCTCATCCCCTTCCTTCTTTGACATCAAGTTCCCATCTGTAGGAACCTTAACCTTCTTTGGTGCTTGTGATCCTTTTCAGTAAATTCGTCATCTACAAATTTTGGAAAAGAGTCTTCTTTCTCCTCAGAGTCCTCTTGAACTTTCTTGCTTCCGGTCATAATTGTAACGACCCGCCTTGTCGCTACGGTATTACTAACTCTAATCGTGCAATTTTTGAATTTTAATGAAAACTCCATTAATTTAATTACAGAAAATGGTGGTAAATTATTCACGATATTACACTTGTCATACTATATATAAATATATAAATAAATACACAAACATGTATATCTTAAACCATCACATGTCAAGATATAAGTTAATTGTATTTACAAGTATTTACACTTGAAATGTACATATCCATCAAAAAGAAATCAAGAAACCAACTAAGAAAGAGTTGACTATCAAAACACAACTCTTTTCCAAAAAGTAATCCATCATCATCACGACGGCTCGGCGGCTCCAACAAAAAAGAATCTCCCTCCAGAGTCACCTAATGCTGTTATCTGCTCACTCGAACGAAGGTTCGCGATCATCACAGGTACCAACCACATGGCACAACAAATGCAAGGGTGAGTTTATTATATAAACCAACAAACATCAGATAGCAGCAATTGGGAAGCAAACAACATTACCCACCACAATCATTAACAAAACTCCATGATTCCAATACATACTCAACAAACCAATCAACCAATGTATTTCACAACTCGAACAATCATCCATGGAATGATGCATGCACCTGACTCATCTATCAGCATGCAATGTGGTACCATATCCTTGAAATAGCCTCTCACAGGAAAAATGATTAACCGCCTATCAGGGCCACCTTATTGTGCACTGGCCATTCCCCCCTGATGATCAGCCAGCATTGCTAGGGAATTCCAAACCTGATGATCCCTTAGTACCTGCATTTTCAGCCCATTGAAACCTACAGGTACGCACGTGCCTTCATTCTATTTCCATCCATGCACATGAAGTATGAAACATGGGCATCATCAACGTATGACCAAGGCCAGGAACAAATTCTTCCCCGCAAGGATGACCAGTCATACACCCCCCATGTACATACATAACACACTAATGTGGGCTCACCGATGCACTGACCGTGGCTAGGAACAAATCCTTCTACACAAGGATAACCAACCCGACCACTGCACCCCACGTGTATATACACAGCATACAACCATGGCACCATCAATGTATGACCATGGCCAGGAACAAATCCTTCCCTGCAAGGATGACCAGTCATACACCCCCATGGGTATCCATGTATATCCACATCGCATAATGACAACCATGGGCACCATCAATGCACGATTATGGCCAGGAACAAATCCTTCCCCGCAAGGATGAGCAATCATGCACCCCCCATGGGTATCAATGTACATACACATCACCTCATCTCTATATCATCATCATATATATTGAATTCATCTTATTTCAACATTATCCTCATAAACATCAACTTCATCTCATTTCAACATCAACATCCATTTCATCATCATCTCATTTAAACATCATAAACCACATCATCATTATATCATTTATACTTCATCAAACACATCATCATTATCTCATTCAATCATCACCAACACATCAATAACATCTCATTTTAACATTATCAATGACATCAATATCACCTCATCCATCCACAATCCGTATTACAACGAGACTGGTATTTTAGGAAAATTCTAATTTAAAGAAGAGGACTACAATATAGAAAACACACTCTTATGCCCAATTAAAGATTTAATAAAATATTAAATAGGAAAACATATTATAAAATTTTGGGCAGAGTCTCCTCTATAATTAAGACTTTTCCCAAAAATCTAATCAATTACAACAATAACATCATTCACAATTTTATCCATCAACAAGCCAATTCATCGCATCCCATTAGTTAAAAACACAATTTTTCTTGAAAACGAGCACACACAAGAACAAACATACATCAATCTTAAATACATCGCATCCCATTAATTAAAAACATAGTTTTTCTTGAAAAAATCAGCACACAATAGGGACATGCAGATATCCTCATAGTTGGACTCCCTAGCCCCCAACTATGGTACCAAAACTATAACTAAATAATAAACTCCCCTTACCTAACTATATCCCTCTGTTAGCTACTTGAAACGTTGTTTTAAGATTTCTCAAGTTCACGTGCTTTGGTCCAAACTTAGAGCTCTATATATCAAATCAAAGATAATTTAGTATAGATTTCAAAGGCAAGGTTAAAATTAATATTTGGGGTCAGATACCCACTCAAATCTAAAAAGAGGCTAAAAGGGTGTTTTGGGAGTTCACACCGAAAGACATCATTTTGAAATTCTAATCGCACCAATGTGACCGGGGCTCAACAAGGATCACAAAAATGACATCAATTTCATAAAAAGGATACTTTTACAACATCTCATTTTCAAAGGATTTTCAAAGGAAGTATAGAAACAGCCAATAACGGTATGCGAATCACAAGAGATATCGAGAGAGACTTCAAACTAGCTAAAAAAAGACAAGGAAACCATGGTTACCTCAAAGAAACCAAGAATGGAGGACTAGAGGCTCCATTCTCTACCGAATCCTCAATATGAGTTTTGAAGATTCCACTCCGATTAAAGTGTTCCTCTCCGTGCGGTGGTTCAACGGCAAGAAACGACGACTCGTGACGGTCACTGGTGGCCGTGGCTGGTGGAGGATGATGGTGGGAGGTTGGGTGGTGGTTTGGGAGAGGAATAAGACCATGTTTTCGTCATTTATGCTGCTGGTAATATTTAAAATTGACTTTACTTGCCCAGACGAGCCAAAATGCCTTCCAAAATTCGCCTGGGTGAGTTGACCCAATTTTAAAATTTCTGCTTATGTGAAAAATTAATATCTCACGCTTTAGATGTTAATTCGCCTGGGTGGTGGGAGGTTGTCTCGGTGATAACAATTGTCAAATGGTTCCAAAACAAATAAAAATATGATTAGTTTTGCAGTATAGGAATAACCTAGGTCGACTAAGAGACACAATCCAATTTGGTTCCATACTCAATCCACTTATAAACAGTGGGGGCATTTCAACAAACAATTTGTAGGCAATTGAAGAGATGCAGAAACACAGAAATAGAAATGCAGAGTTTCACAGAAACAAAGTTATGAAGTAGAATATGAAACAGATTTAAGAGCATCAATCCAATTCACCAAATCCAAACAATTTGAATTATCACAGTTTCCTACAGATGATGTTCAATCGAATTAATACCTAAATTCATTAAGATCACAGATCAAATTGAAATGTCATCCAATCAATCTGTTATTAGATTCTTGGATTGAGTATTTGTTTAGCCTTCCATAGTCATGGCCAGTGCAAGAACAATGAAAATTTAGCAAGAAGTGAGAAGAAAAAAAGTTGAAGAGAGGGAGAAAGATGAATTATAGTTGAGAGAAAAAAGTTTGATCTCAAAACTTGCCCTAGAAGTTTCTAAATTTTGTTTTCTAAAAACTAATTCTAATCAACTAACTAACTAACTACAATAACTATAATAATTACACTAATATATACTATGGCTAATCAGAAGGAAAGGATTTGCCTAACCCAAGAGAACCCTTTGAGGTGTATTGTGATACATCAAAGATGGGTTTGGGAGGAGTGTTGATGCAGAATGGCCAGGTAATGGCCTATGCTTCTAGACAACTCAAGACGCATGAAAGGAACTATCCTACCCATGATTTGGAGTTAGCTACTGTAGCTTTTGCTTTTAAGATGTGGAGGCACTACCTGTTTGGCTCTAAGTTTAAAGTGTTTTAGTGATTATAAAATCCTTAAGTATCTGTTTAGTCAGAAAGAGTTGAACATGCGTCAGAGGAGATGGTTAGAGTTTCTTAAGATTATGATTTTGAGCTTAGTTATCATCCCGGCAAAGCCAATGTAGTGGCTGATGCTTTGAGTAGGAAGTCCCTACATGTATCTGCTTTGATGGTTAGAGAGTTGGATCTTTTAGAACAGTTTAGGGACCTTAGCCTTGCGTGTGAGGTTACCTCTAGTAGTGTGGGACTAGGAGCTTTGAGAATTACTAGTGAGTTGCTAGGAGAGATCAGAGAGGACTAGAAGTCTGATCCTTTTCTGAGGACTCAGTTAGAAGCCATAGCGTCAGGGAGAGATAATAGTTTTAATATGGGATCAGATGGAGTCCTGAGACTTCAAGATAGAATCTGTGTCCCCAATGTACCAGAGCTTAGGAAGATGATCTTGGAGGAAGGATATAGGAGTAGTCTGAGCATCCACCCTAGTGCTACCAAGATGTATCAGAATCTCAAGATAATGTTTTGGTGGCCAAACATGAAGAAAGAGGTTAATGAGTTTGTACATGCATGTTTAGTCTGTCAGAAGGCTAAGATAGAACATCAGAGACCCTCAGGTAAGTTGCAACTCTTAGAAATACCTCAGTGGAAGTGGGACAACATTTCCATGGATTTTGTTGTAGGATTACCTAGAACCCCGAGAGGTTTAGATTCTATCTGGGTTATTGTTGATAGAATGAGCAAATCTGCTCACTTTATCCCCATCAATATCAGATTTTCCTTAGATAAGTTAACCTCCCTGTATATTAGTGAGATTGTCAGATTACATGGTGTGTCGTCTAGCATAGTATCTGATAGAGATCCTAGATTCACCTCTAGATTTTGCGAGAGTCTGAACAAAACGTTGGGAACCAAGCTTAGGCTAAGTTTAGCCTATCATCCTCAAGCTCACAACTCACGGGCCGGAAGGTCCGACCAGCTCTGATACCATTAATGTAACGACCCGCCACGTCGCTACTGTATTACTAACTCATAACCATGACATAAATTCATTTTAATAAAAAAGAACACCCCTTTGGTTACTTATGAAAATGGTGATAAATTTGTCGCAAGCATACAACGACCATCATCATAGAATATACACGTAGATTAAGGTACTCATAGAAAATTTCAAATATATGTACGCACTTACAAAACATAATTTAATTATAAGTACAAAGATTATGTCTCAAAAAGAATATACATCAAGTGTTTTACAGTGAAAAGAGAAGTAAAAGAGAAATAGAAGTCAGGGGGATGATTAGCAAAACAAGGAGTGCATCCATTAAAACAAGGGGTGCATCTAGCAAAATGCAACTCCTGCCCAGGATCATGTCCATTGACATCCCGGCAAAACATGGTGGCTCCAAACAACCCGGTGTTCCCCCAAAAGCACCTACTGCTACCCATCTGCTCACACGAACATGGTTCGCGATCATCACAGGTACCAAACCATAAGGTACAACAAAACAAAGGTAAGTTCATCATGTTAAATAACAACAATAAATACAACAGAAAAGGGACACAACCCGATCAAGAAGCAACGCGGTCATCAACATATCAATACAAACATTCCAAGCATCCATCAAACACTAAGATACACGGACATCTACAAACATTTCATAAATCAAGTAATAATATCTAGCATGGTGCATGCTCCTGACTCAATTATCATCATGCAATGTGGTACCATCCCGGAAATGGGCCATCCCTGTGGTCAGATGATGCAGTAGCTTGTCAGGGTCACTCTGTCGTGCACAGGAATCACCCCCCATGATGATCAACCAATGGGTGTTAGAATGAGTTCCCAACAGATGTCGCCCCCCAGTACCTCTGTACCCCACAACCAATCATCAACCCCATTTCCTCCATGCAAATGTCATATGTTACATAGGCACCATCAATGTATGACCCAGAACCAGGCTCAACCGGACCTGGCCAGGATACGCCATACACTCTCGTGGGTATTTATGTATATCCAAACACATTCCTTATCTCAAGCCATCACATAGGTCGAGTTCAAGTGCCAGCAATATAATCATATACGTCATCACAAACACATACAAACAAGTGAACCGGTGTGAAGTACAAGGTGTCTGGGTTGACATTTAGACATACTACCTCAAGGTAAGAATCCGAACAAAGTCAGACGAAGGCGGACAAGGTCGGTAGGGGTCGGTCAGAAGGGTAAAGTTTGGGTGAGAGAAGGCAAGGGTAACAAAATGGACGAGGTAAGAAGAACTCGATCAAGGTCGGTTGAATTTGCTAAGGATTTGCCAAAGGTGATCAAGAGGCCCTAAGGTTTCTTGTAAAGTTCTAAGGACGGGTTCTGCACTATGTAATCGATTGCATAAGCGCTGTAGTCGATTGTATAAGCATTTGTAAGACCCCGGATTTGTATTTCACCAACCTACACAAGAGTGTAAGAGAAACCGGTAGCTTATTTCCCAAGAGCAGACAAGCTCTGCTGAGTAAGGAACCCGACAGTTCTCAAGGATAAAAGGGTTTGGACTTGGTAATTCTAAAGGAAACAACCCACCCTGGGTAAAGAACCTGACCTCTCTAAGGAAAGGGAAGGATGAGCTTCTAAAGAAGACATGTGTATGGAACCTGGTCGTTTCAGAAAAAGGGACACAAGCTCAACCGAGTAGGGGAGTCCGGTGGCTCTTTCTCGAGAGAACATGAGCTCATCCGAGTTATCAACCCGGTAGCTCTCTCTCTATGGGGAAGTAACTTAAGCTTAACAGCTCTAACGTATCACTCGGGTAGGGAACCCGGTCCACTGACATCCACCAACAAGGACTAAGTTACGTCCTGCATGCATGTATACTACGTAACCTGCTCAACTCGGCCTACCCATCCCGGTAGCCGACATCAAAACGTGAGGGTTTGACACATATATCTAACTCGGCCTGCCCATCTCGGTAGTCGACATCAAACAAGGGATTTATGTCTACGTGTAACCTGGCCAACCATCCCGGTACTCATCACCTTCACGAACACTTCCACAGGTGTCTAATAAACTCTTCAGCATCAAAATGCCAACTTCACCCACATGCATGGGGAGTTCTTAAAACATCTACTCCCCACAAGAACACCAAACATCAACACAAAACAACACTCAACAAATTTAAGGCATACCAAATCCCATTCATAAAAATGTAGCTTTTCTGGGAAAAACATCGCACACACCAGGGACATGCAGTTATCATCATGGCTGGACTCCCTGGCCCCTAAACTGTGGTACCTAAAGTTGTTAAGAAACACGATAAACTCCCTTTACCTAACCAAGAGTTCATCCACACTTCACGATGGTTCGTTCCCTACTTTTGCTCCGACCACGAAGTTATCCTTGGTGTCTAGATTCTGTAGTAGCTATGGTGGTTCTTGTATATTGAAGATAACAAAGAAGAGGCTGGGAATGAGAGGTTTCTGGGTGAGTTTTAGAGAGAAAAAAGAGGAAACACAAAGGTAGAAGAAGGAAGAGTAAATTTGTTGCTGTGCTGGCCTGCTGCTTATAAACAAGGCTGACACAGCACGTCCACTTAACGTGCACAGCCGACAACCACAGTACTGTAGAGTTGACTTATGTCCAATACCCATCAAGCATGCATACCAAGACAAAAGCACTTAAACATCAAGTTATAAATAAAACAATTAATCAATCAACATAACACGTAATTTAATCACCACAACACACACATAAACGTCCAGATTAGTAACTTATAATCTGGGTTGTTACATTACCAGGATAAGAGGAGGAAAGACCTAGAATTTGAGGTTGGTGATCATGTATTCTTGAGAGTCACTTTGTGGACCGGGGTTGGTCGAGCCTTAAAATCCCGAAAACTCGCACCTCATTTTATTGGTCCTTTCCAAGTTCTCAAAAGAGTCAGCCCTGTAGCATATTAAATTACATTACCTCCATCCCATTCTAATCTTCATAATGTCATTCATGTGTCCCAACTCTGTAAGTATGTCCATGATCGTTCTCATGTGGTCGAGTTAGATGACGTTCAAATAAAGGAAAACTTGACATATGAAACATTGCCCTTGAGGATTGATGATCAGCAACGAAGCACCTAAGAGGGAAAGAAATTCCTTTGGTCAAGGTGATCTGGGGAAGTACATTAGGAGTGAAAGTTCGACAAACACAACACCTTGGTCCAACCGTGGTGTGTTCACATGAGGGTAAAAACAAAATTTTTATCAATGCGAAAACATATACCATCTATGCACCTCATGTGTGTGCTTAGGAATTACTCATTGAAACACGTTGGGGTTTTAGAAATTACCTTTATCACTTGAAGGCTCAAAGAAGATGATGCCTTCCAATGGTGATCCACACGGTTATCTCCTTCTTGCAAGTGAGAACTTCTTCTCCTTGATTCCTCCTTCTCTTTGGTGGCTTGCTAGGCGCATGCAAGGTGTGAGGCTTTCAAGTATTTGGTTTCTTTTTCTCATGACTATAATGGTGCCTTGAGGTTAGCTGAAGGTGCAGCAAAAGAGGAGAGAAGATTAGGGAGAGGAAAAACTAGAACTTGATTCAAAATCAAGAACGGAGGTGGACGAAATTTTCTAATATACAATCCTTCCCACATAGGGGCCTATTTAAAGTGAGATGAGGTTGTTGCATTGCATTATCCTCTCACTCCAAATCAGCCCAAGTTGTTGGGAAAATTTAAAAAGAATCTAGCAAGACTCTCTCCAAAAATCGCCACCCCCTCTTCCTCTCCTCCCTCCAAAGTTTGTTGCAACAATAACTTATTTGAATTCAGAATTCAAATGATAATGTTGTTGAGAGAATCTTCACTCAATCTTTATTGGATAATTCATCTAGATAATGTGAATTATCCTCAACAACCTAACCTCATAGTATTTCAAATTTCAAATTCAAATTCCAATTTCAAATTTCAAACTTAAACTCAAATATAAATTCAATCTTATCCCAGTTTGTAATTTGAATTTGAATTTGAATTCAAAATTCAAAATTTCAAATTTCAAATTTCAAATTTCAAATTCAAATTTTGAATTTGCCCAAAACTTATTTTAGTCAAGTCAACTCCTTGACTTTCTAGGATTCATGGCCCAATGCCCATCGGGCTTATCAACACATTTGGGCCCATTAGTGGAGAAACCAATTTCACCATTAATGCCCCAAATAGGGAGTATGGTTCAAGTGGGCTTGAAGTCCAACTCTAACCCAATTTAACTCATAGTCTTGATAAAGTCCAATAACTAATTATTGGACCAAACTCGCTATAACTTGCAATAAAGAATAACCTTTGTGTGTGACCCATTAGGCCCAATTAGTCACTAACATAAATAAACTTGGACCAATTAAACTCTTTTAATGGGCCAAATTCATTTAATGACCACATAAGACACTAGTGTAACACCCCAAATAATTATCTGTATATTAATTCCGTAGTTAGTATAGTATTTCGAACTCGTCAGTAATAATGCATGTTTAAAGAAAACTGTAGGAGGGAATTAGAAATATGGACAGAATAAATAGTGATAACACATTTCTATAAAATGGGAATTACAAAAATACCCTTGGGGTCATAATTACAGAAATGCCCCTGCATAATTTTAGAAATGACCAAAATGCTCCTAGAGCAAAAATGACCATTTTACCCTTAGACATTTATAGAAATGACCAATAGGTCCTAGATATTTTAGTAAGATATTTTGGGATAAAATGACCTAAATACCCTTGGACAATAAGAAATATTACCATTATGCCCCTAGAAAGGTGAAATTACCAAAATACCCTTGTAAGCAAAATTGGCCAGATGACCCAGAAAATTTGGTAGAACCTATAAAATGGATGGAATATCTTTAGATGAGACAATATTAAGTTAGTATATGATGAGAAATCATAAAATGGAATTTCTAGGAATTTTTAGAAAAGTTTGAGGAAAATCCATTTTAAGGCCATTATGGACATTAGAAAATTGTAGGAAAATGACTATCATGATCTTTGAAGTTTTCTCTTAATTATGGAATAAATGGATTTCTTAAATGAGTTAGGTTTATAATTTAAACAATAAAAGGCCACAAGGACCAATAGGAAATGAGATAAAAGCCATTTAGGGTAAATAAAGTTTAAGGTGTCTTAAACTACAAGTTTTTACATAATATGAAATAAGACAACATTTTCTACAAAATTACCAAACTCTTAACTTGGATTAAGAGGAAAAATATAGAAGTTTAGACATTTGGGAAAATGAAAAATTAATAACCAATAGAATTAAGAATTGGGTAATTACATGATAATGACTTAAAGTAAGGCAAATGAACATGTTTCCTAGCTTTCCTTAGCCTTCCACGGTTTTGCAAGCAAAAACCAAGCCCCCACAAGCTTTGATTTCAATGTGCTCCAAGGAAAGAAGAAGAGAAGTGTGGAATTTTCATGAACAAGGACACTTGGAGGGTGGAAATCAACTAGCCAATAAAAACCCACCAAGAATAAAGCTAGCCATTAATGACTTCCAAGATATTTCATCACTAAATCTAATCCTCCTTTCCACATGTAAAATGGCCAAGGGAGAAGTAAAAAGACTAGGTGGAGAATGAAGCCACTTGGAAGGATAGAAAACCAAGGCCAATAAGAATGAAACACCATGAAAGTTAGCCATAATTAGCCTTGGATTTCATGTAGTAAAAAACCAATATTTACTACCTATAAAAAGGCTTGGAATTTAGAAATTTTGGTCACCCTTTAAGAGCTAAAAACCGTGCAAGACCCTCACCTAAATCACTCTTCATCATTTTTCCACTTTCACTTACACAAAAAGCAAAAGATTAGGACCACACCCTAGAAGATTTCACGTGGAAAGCAAGGAAGGAAGGGAAAAGCTTTCAAGAATCCAAGAAAAGGCCTAGGTATGGGAAGTTTATGATTTAACCTAAGTACATGTTCAATTACTTAAGTTTCTTGATTTATTACTTGACCAAAATTAAGCTTGTATGATAGAATTTAGTGGAAGAAGCAAAAGAACTCAAGATGGTGACATGAAAAGTTTAGTACTTTGGTGACATGATTCTAGCTTAACAATTAATTAGTAAATGACTAAACCAATTTAATTTAACTCAAGAAGGACCAAATGACTTATAAATTGATGTAACATAACCATTTAATAAAAAAAAATGACTAACTAGTATTTGGACTAATAAAGGAAACCTTATACTAATTTTAAGAACAAATATACTTGGTTAAAAATTGATATGTTTACTTACTAGTAATCTATAAATTTTATACAACTTTAATTTGTGATCTAATGATGAAAAAACCCTTTTATGAGGACTTGTATAAAAGAACTAAGTTTAATGGTTATATAATTAATGTTAGGTTTTCAGGAAATAATAAAGGCTAAAGGTCCAATTTTCATGTGTTCTTATATGTTCTTATAAAGTCGTGGTGATACTTTGGAATAAAGATTGATGTGTGATTCATAACCAATTATATTTGATATGTTGTGGAGTATATTATTTGTAGCCTCATATTTTATATATGATGTTGTTAAGTACATTATAGGTAGAAAAGTGGTATATGATGATAACTAAGTAGAAAAAGTTGTATGTGTTGATAAACCAAATATAAATCATATGTTACTATGGTGGCGGTGATGGTGTTGTTATTGATTTGCGGTGATGGTGTTGTTGTTGATTTGCGGTGATGGTGTTGATTGATTTGCGGTGATGGTGTTAACCTCAAAGGAGGTATGTCATATAGCTGAATTATGACGAGCGTTCAGACATATGGTGGCTGAACTTGGGGATAAGGTCGGTGGGGAAAGCACCTACCCATGATGATCACATGTTGTGTAGGTGTGAGTCCTATTGCAACACAGACCTATCCTGACTCGATCGCTCTGATTCCATGTTGAGCTATTTTGACCATGGCCATAAGTTGAAAAAGTTGTGGAGTTGGATATTCTGTGTTGAGAATTTCGTGTGGCTTATATATATATATATATCTATGTAGTTTTAATTTTAGTTCTTTACTTAATCATGGTTAACATAAACTTACCCATTTTTGTGTCTGTGGTTTGACACCTGCAATGACCTCAAAATTTATTTTGAGCGAGCAGATGAACAGTAGGGCTTGGATGCTAAGAAGATGTTTTTGAAGACTTGTACTGTTTTGGTTGCCTTTAATATGTATTTGGAGAACTTTAGACTGTTTGTAATATATATGTCTGGACATGTATTTGGACTGTATTATGATAACTAAACACGTATGTATGTTTAATATTTACAAATGGCAGAAAAAGCTCACTACGTTTTATCACTTGTTTTCCAAAAATCAAATGAACTTAAATTAAATATTGGGCCATCACTATATTTTCGAAAATTAAAAAAAAAAAAAAAATTTCTACGCGTCGAAATAAATAAGTAAACGAATAAAAATAAAGTAGGCGTAACAACTAGCAATGCTCTACGGCCCCAGAACTAATTAAGTTGACTAAATATATCTTTTCATAGGAACTAGGAATCTTCTTCTATTAACTCTAAGATAGATCATGACTCCTCACGATCTCTTACTATGCATAGATTCCCGAGTCAACTAGAAGTCATCCAAGCCCTACCGGTCTTGTGAATGACTAATCCCTCGTAAGGGATTGTTAGTCCTTTTAGCATGTCCATCTATACTCATGTATTCAGGTTATACCCAAGAGTACACTGTAATCTCCCACTTGGCGTAGAGCCAATCAGGTCGACGTGTTAAGCCTAAAGACTCATAATGACTATCATGATTTCTCTTAGAGAGACCCTTCATAAGAGAATTGGCCAAATTATCATCAGTGGGAATGTAGTCCATCTTTATTTCTAGCCTTTCTATAATTTCTCAAATGAGGTGATACTTGCAGAGCACATGCTTGGACCTTTGATGAGACCTGGGTTCCTTGCCCTGGGCTATAGCTCCAGTGTTGTCACAATACATAGGTATTGGATCAAAAATGGAAGAAACCACTCCAAGTTCAGAAATGAACTTCTTGATCCAGACTGCCTCCTTAGCCGCTTCTGAAGCTGCTATGTATTTGCCTCAGTAGTTGAGTCTGCCATGGTCTCTTGCTTGGAACTCTTCCAAATTGCTCCACCATTTAAGGTGTAGATAAAGCCTGACTGAGATTTACAGTCATCTCTGTCACTCTGGAAGCTAGCATCAGTGAATCCCTTCACTTTCAGTTCATTACTTCCACCATAGACCAAAAACAGATCCTTAGTCCTTCTCAGGTACTTCAGGATCGTCTTTACGACCATCCAGTGAACCTCTCCAGGATCATCCTGGTATCAGCTCATGATTCTCAAAGCATATAAGACGTCTGGTCTTGTACATAGCATGGCGTACATGATGGATCCAATTGCTGATGCATATGGAATCCTCTCCATGCATTCCCTTTCGGCTAGTGTCTTAGGACACATAGCTTTAGAGAGATGAATGCCATGACTGACAGGAAGAAAACCCCTTTTCGACCCATCCATGCTAAACCTCTTTAGAATTTTATCTATGTACGTGGATTGGGATAATCCCAGCAACCTCTTGGATCTATCTCTATAGATCTTAATACCTAGTATATAGGCTGAAAGTTCGAAAAACCCAGCACCTTTGGTCCAACTGCAGTGTGCTCACATGAGGGTAAAAACAAAATTTTTGATATGGAAACATAGACCATCTATGCACCTCATGTGTGTGTGCTTAGGAATTACTCATTGAAACACGTTGGGATTTTAGAAATACCTTTATCACTTGAAGACTCAAAAGATGACGCCCTCCAATGGTGATCCACACGGTTATCTCCTTCTTGCAAGTGAGAACTTCTTCTCTTTGATGCCTCCTTCTCCTTGGTGGCTTGCTAGGTGCATGCAAGGTGTAAGGCTTTCAAGTATTTGGTTTCTTTTCTCAAGACTATGATGGTGACTTGAGGTCAAGTGAAGGTGCAGCAAAAGAGGAGAGAAGATGAGGGAGAGGAAAATCTAGAACTTGATTCAGAATCAAGAAAGGAGGTAGACAAAAATTTCTTATGTAAAATCCTCCCACATAGGCATCTATTTAAGGTTAGATAAGCACTCCAAATCAACCCCAGTTTGTTGGGTTTTTCAAAATTCAAGATGTTACTAGAACATCCTTGAGTTTGTTCTACTCTTGCAAGACTTGAATTCAAAATTCAAGTGAATGGATCCTATCCATTTGTTGCAGAAAATTTGAAAAAGAATCTAGCAAGATCCTCTCATCAAAACTGCCTCTTTCTTTCTCTCATCTCTCCAAAGTTTGTTGCAACAATAACTCATTTGAATTCAAAATTCAAATGACAATATTGTTGAGAGAATCTTCATCCAATCTTTATTGGATAATTCATTTAGATAATTTAAATTATCCTCAACAACCTAATCTCATAGAATTTAAAATTTAATTTCAAATTTCAAATTTGAAATTTAAACTCCAATATAAATTCAATCTTATCCTAGTTTGTAATTTGAATTCGAATTCAAATTAAAAATTAAAAATTTCAAATTTCAAATTTCAAATTCAAATTTCGAATTTGCCCAAAACTTATTTTGGTCAAGTCAACTCCTTAACTTACTAGGATTCATGGCCCAAGGCCCATCGGGCCTATCAATACATTTGGGCCCATTAGTGGAGAAACCAATTTCACCACTAATGCCCCAAATAGGGCGCATGATTCAAGTGGGCTTGAAGTCCAACTCTAACCCAATTTAACTCATAATCTTGATAAAGCCCAATAACTAATTATTGGCCAAAAATCGCTATAACTTGCAACAAAGAATAACCTTTGTGTGTGACCCATTAGGCCTAATTAGTCACTGACATAAATAAACTTGGACCAATTAAACTCTTTTAATGGGCCCAATTCATTTAATGACCACATAAGACACTATCAACGCTCTACGACCCCAGAACTAATTGAGTTGATCAAGTGATCTGCCTTTCTAATTTGGATACCGTGTCTCCATCATCCCTCACATCGTCATTCACATTTAGTCGAGAGCAAGGATAAAGTATCATCTCTCTTTATGAGATCATCCACGTGGAAGCTTAGGGAATTAAGTGCAAGGAATGATCTCAGCCAAATATTTTAGAACCAATCAAAATTGGTCATTTATACAAAACTTTCCACATAACCACATGGTCATTAATGAATGGAATCTTTCCTTAAAACATAAAAAAATTGGTGCAGCAATGATACTTGCCTATTGTTGTGTATTTAACCGAGTGTGTAGTTGGAGAAGATTTAGCAAAGGATATGAAGATCTCCAGCCAAGTTCCACATACCATATCCAGCTGCCCAAGTCAATCAATTAGAAGAATCTTGACCAAAGAATCAAAGTCAAGATAAGGCTTAAAGTTAAATATCTCCTAATGAAATGATTACCTAGTTAAAACCTAACTAAACTAACTTGTAAAATCATTTTTAATCCAACTAAACCCCTTAAATCTGAACCAATTAAAATAGTATAAATAGCTTGGCTGCACAAAAATTTTGCACGGATGCTAGCTTCTTGCAAAGTCCACACTTGCTACTTGCACCTAGTTTTTCCTCCTACCTCCTTTGCTTGTTTTAACCGTGCCTTCTTTCTACCACTTATCTATCAGTCAATTTCTTCTTTCAAGAATTCATTTCCTAAAGGATTTTCCAAGAAAGACATTGATAAGTGTCATATTTTAATTAATTTAGGGTTTTTAATGTTGACACTTATCTTTTGATTTTAGTAAATTCCTTAATTAAAATGCTATAAACCTAGTTATTTTATGTTTTGTGTAAACATGTAGGGTGTTATTCACATTTTGGAAGATTCGTTCACTCAAATCCAGTGTTTTGATAAATACTAGTTGTATCCGAAACATCCAAAGCTTTCCAAACAAGCAAGACAAAGCAATAGGGGCAAAATGGACATTTCCTAAAGTAAATATGGCCCAGAACTCGCCCAGGCCAACTTATTGAAGTTTTAACTCGCCCAGGTGAGTGATTCATGTGCATTCTAGTTGCCTGGGTGAGTGGAGGTTATAGCAAGAAGAAGAAAATTCGCCTAGGAAAGTTAAACTAGGCAAAATTGGTCGCCTGGGCGAGTGGACATGAGCAGCCATCCTTTCCTATAAATAGGCATGCAAGGGTGAAGGAAAAAAGGAATCCATGAAAGCCATCTTGAGTGGAAATCACTTAGAAAGCCTTAGGAGCTTAGAGAGAGTGAGAGAAAGTGAGAAATTGGTGAGGAAACTCTACCGGAGTGATTCAGAGATCGCTTATTCATCATGTATTTAGTTGATCTTGTGCTCTCCACAGTGATTAGCTAACTTCTTTAAGGATTGGATGTAATCTTCTACCCTCAAGTATCTCTTTTCATATTTATTTATGCATGAATATTTTCTAATTATTATTGATAATTTTATTCCGTACTTAATGCTTGATTCTACTTGGTCACTAAGTTTAACTGGAAAGTACTCTTAAAACTTGAACTGAATAATGTTACTCTTTACGTTACATTGATAGGAATAGAACATAACGTTTAGATTGTAAATAGCATGCGATTATGATTGTAATGCTGGGGTATTTATTTCATATGAGAGGGATCAATATTTGATAAATATTCTTAGGATTCTCACATGCGAGGGATCAATTTGGGGTATTTTATGTGTGCATCAATAATAACAGAAAATAATTTATGCATGGTAATATTAATTGAATACTAAGGGTATGAATGATGAAATCCAACCCTACGCTTTTCTTGAATTAATTAAACTCGTCTTATTAGCTTCCGTAATTTTCCGTAATTCCAACACACTAAATCTATTATTTCCGCTTTTTCTTTAAATTTCATAATTTCTGTTATTTCACAAATACATGAAACTTCATTCACACTCGTTGTACATAACTATTAAACTGTTAAGTTTTGTTTGGATTAACTGAGTAACTCAAGTCCCTGTTATAATAACCAAGGTTAAATAAATAAAAGAAAAGAAAGAAAAGTTTAAATTTGCTATATTCCATCAGAAAAAGCGTTAGTGACGGATTTTGCGACAGAATTTCTGGCGCCATTAGCGCCAGATTGGCGCCAGTAGCGCCACAAATGCTGGTTTCTGGCGTCGTTAGCGCCAGATTGGCGCCAGTAGCGCCACAGACACTGGAACTTGGCGCGGATAGCGCCATAGTGGCGCGATCAGCGCCAGAACGCGACCTGGACCACTATAAAAGGCCATTTTCGCAATTTTCTGGTCCAAAACCCTTCTCTTCTTCCTCAGAACGCTTTTCCTCCATTGTTGAAGGTACCAAGCTTCCTAGACCTTCATTTCTTGACCAAAACACTTCCCTTCAAACATGAAACTTGTAGGGAACCTTCCTATGAGCTAGAATCCTTCATCACTTTTTCCTAAAATCCCCCAAATCAGAGAATCCCTTTCTCAAGGGAAGTTCGTAGAACTCGAGTTCGGCGAGGAACGATGGCGATTTGAGGACACCCGAGCTTGGGGGAGTCACCCTTGGACATTCCTTGTCATCGTTGAGGTAAGAAACTCGAGATTCACCGTTTAATTTGTGAGTTGGGGTTTTGGGTGAATAGTGACCCACTTGTGATAGAGCTAGTTTTAGCCTTGGGTCCTTTAGAAATGTGTGTTTAGAATGTTGTGAGGATCAAGGATTAGCTCTCAAATGTTAATTTGGTGAACATTGATTCTTGGCTCTGTATAATGCATGTATAGTTAGTATGCTGAGTTACTTGACTATGTTGTGACATGCAAGAGCCTTGATTATGGTCTTGATGTGCTTGTGAGGCTATAGGAACGGTGTCTTGTGTGTGAAAAGAACCGTTCAAGCCTTATGTGAATTCTGAGCTTTTGGGGTTGTAAAGAGCTTTGAGCTCATTGCGTTGGGTTGCATCGAGTCTGTGGTGACCCTAATGCCTTGTTTAAGCTGAGATAGACCACTGAGGGTCTATGAGATGGCTTGTGGGTGATGAGCCTTGGTAAACCTTAAGTTAGACGACTTAGAGGTTTTGGAAAGGAATGAAGTTCCTTTCATTGTGACGGTTGAGAACCGTGTGATATGTATATGCCTGGCGTGGTGGAATTGGTTGTGATATATGCTTATGTGCCTTGTATAGGGCATGACACCGAGGGTGTCAGTGACGTAGACCACAGAGCAGGGAAAGAACTGCAGAGCACGGCTTTGCCAGGTAAACTCTTTGTTCTTGGGAGTGTTTCCCACTGACTGTGTTCCACCATACTCCAAGGGAGTTATGGTTATTGTATATCATGATGCATGTGTGTTAAAATTGTGAGTTAATATTTGATTAAAATGAACATGTATGATGTACACTGTGATAGTGTACTGTGTTATTAAGATGAAAATGTATGATGTACACTGTGATAGTGTACTGTGTTTTGAGATAAATAGGTATCTGATATACACTGTAATAATGCTCTGTGATGTTGAGATTCTCTGGCCAGTAGAATAGGTTTATGTGACGTAAGTCCTGAGCGAATGAGTGCCCTTCAATGGATGATCTTCCTCAGGCAGTGAGTGGATGATCTTCCTCAGGTAAAGTTTGAGAGTCCTGAATGAATGAGTGCCCTTCAGTGGATGATCTTCATCAGGCAGTGGTTGAGAACCCTGAGTGAATGAGTGCCCTTCAGTGGATGATCTTCCTCAGGGAGTGTGTGAAAGTCCTGAGTGAATGAGTGCCCTTTAGTGGATGATCTTCCTCAGGCTGTGTGTGGAAGTCCTGAGTGAATGAGTGCCCTTTAGTGGATGATCTTCCTCAGGCCAGGTTATATACGTTGTATCTCTAAGAGAATGTGCCATGAGTGGATGAAATTCTCTTAGAAGAGCCGTATATGTATGCGTAAAGTCCTGAGTGGATTTTCCTCAGGCAATGGTGCATATAGTTATATGTTATGTTGTATTGTGTTGCATTCCTGATGTTGGTAGTGTCCAACGGAATGATACTGGTGCGATAATACTTATGTGAACTGGTTATGAGAGCCGTGATGGTGAGTAGTGCTATGTTGATTTTAATACCATATATCATGGAAGTGAACTAGGGGGAGGAAAGACCTCTAAGAACCCTGAGTTTACTGAGATTTTTATCTCACCCCTATTGGGGATGTTGTTTTTCAGGTGATGCTTTTGGAAGAACTGATAGGTCCCAAGGCGGGAGGCCCCAGTAGGGACAGCCAGTGTGTAGCGGCTTGGCAGTATTTTTGAGAGCTCCATGGCTCTGTTTGTACCCTGTGAGGGAAGGCATGCGTATGCATATATGATGTATATGGTTTACGATGTACAGAAGATTATATGTATATCTCATATAATGTACATCTGGTTTATATTTTTCTCCTGGTATATCTATATTGATATTACTGTTTATCTGCCATTCTTTGAGTTATCTGGATCGTTGGGGCTATTGTGGTATTCTTGGGCATACGTTTATGTTTTGTGTATTTTAGACCATACATAATGAATCAAGAGATACGGTTTTGAAAATGCTTCCGTGGGTTTTACTTAAATTAATTACTGCGTTAATCTTATTAAGTAATATGTTAATACACCGGATGCATACGAGGTGTTACACCTGTGGAGATAATCTTTTATAAATTCTGTAACCTGCAACGACAATTGGTACGCTTGCCAAAAGTCTAACAGACATCCCTTAATCCATTCCATTTCAAAATCAAACTCACTTGAGGTAGGCTAGGCTTCAATCTCTAGTTAAGAATTCATTTGGATTAACCTATATGTTTAAATGTACAAACTTATGGTTATTATTTTAGGCTAGAATTTCATGTTATTAGAAGGTATTTTATGATGTGAAAATGTTGATATAAAACCATAGGATAGGTGATGATTTGTAGGCGAAAATATTAGTGATGTTTGGAATTATATTAAGTGAACTTTGGAATTATATTAAGTGAACTTTGGAAGTGGTTTTGATGATATTTGGGCTGTTTGTTCATATTTTTATTATGAGACTATTTTGTATTAATTTTTAGAAGTAGAGGTTGAATGGTATGTAGTTAAATGGTTCAAATGCTTGAGTGATTAAATTTTGAGGATGAAGTAGTAAGGTGGTAGGTGAAAGGAGATTAAGACACATGCTAGGTTATAATCTTTTCTTGTGAAAGTTTAAAGGAATTAGAAATTATTTGAAAGATATATTGTGGTTATTAGTTAGATTACTAACATGATTTTTCTGTAGCTTGATGATACTCAATGGTCATGCCTAAGTTGGTATGATAAAAATAAGGTATGGTGGTTTAACCATACTTGTGGTTCGTATGATGTTATGATAAAAATATTTTCCATAAGGTGGTATGTATTTGCTTATGGATTTTATTATGGATGGATTTTGATGAGATGATATGTTGATTCATGTTTCCGAGTCCAATACAAGATTTGTGAAACAGAATCTGATACTACATCCAGTACGAGATGTAGGGACTAGGTGCAAATACATGGAAAAATCATGCATGTTTGCATAAGACGATCGTAACGTCTACATCTAGTACGAGGTGTAGCTATATACAATACGATATGTAGATGCCATGTGCACCCTGGAAAAATTCATTTCATGCATACATGTAGTTTGCATAATTATTTATTATATGAATTTGTTTGGGTATATTGATGATTTACTAACTTACTAACGTGTTTGGTGGTTTAGTTTTACCTATTGAGAAATTTTATTTCTCACTAGATTTGTTTCATTTTTTTTAGATGGCCTCAATCATCATCTTCCTTGATGCGTTAGATTTGAGGTGGTATATCGATGAGGAGAGGAACTGTTATGTCGTAACCATGCACCCAGTTATACGTGCATATATTTATTTTGGCACTCATTTTCCAGTTTCTGTACTTAATGGACTGTTCAATCCTAATGACCCGTTTCTACAGTTTTCTCCTGCATATCCAAACCCACCAATGGAACCAATTAATTTGGTCAGTGAAGAAGAGAGCATTGGAGAAAACTTCTGAAATGAAACAAATAGGTTGTAGGTTTTGTAAATAAATAATAATCATAACTAGGGTGCCTGAGGTGTTTTCTAGCAGTTAAGTTCCATGTTGTATAAAAATTAGGTAACCGAAAGAAATTACCTATGTAACAATGGACTGTGGCTACTTATAATATATATCAGTTTAACAACTTCTATAATTTATACGTTTTAGAATTTATACTAGGATACGTTCAGTAAAAATAATATAGTAATAAAAATTATCTAACGATTCTTAACAATTTAACCCTAATAAAAATATAACATCTAGAATAATATTAGGTTGTTACACGTACAGTCAAAGTATAACCGTAGGACATAGTATTCGATGACATCCTCAAGTCTAGGACGATCCGCACTACCAAACGATGAGAGACTTTACAAATCCAATGATATTTTAAAGAATCCTTATGGAGTCTCTTGGCGGGTCAATTTAGTGCCATCTAATCCCAAACAGATCCACCCACAACATCAACTAAGGCATCACCATGCCAGCATTCCATAAGATCCCTACCTTGCATCTTTATACAAGTAGAAGATGTCGTACTAGTCTTATTGAGATCATCAACGCCCTTTCTTGATGATTCAAGAGTAGGAATTAAATTATCTTCGATTTGGTATATAGAGCTCTAAGTTTGGACAAACATGCATATTCAAAGGATCGCAAAACAACACTACTAGGCTGTAACAAGGAGAACTCCTAGTTAGGTAAGGGGAGTTTATTATTTAGTTATAGTTTTGGTACCATAGTTGGGGGCCAGGGAGTCCAACTATGAGGATATCTGTCTATCCCTGTTGTGTGCTAGATTTCAAGAAAAGTTATGTTTTAAACTAATGGGATGCGATATATTTATTATTGATGTATGTTTGTTCCTGTTGTGTGCTCGTTTTCAAGAAAAACTATGTTTTTTAACTAATTGGATGCGATGAATTTTCTTGTTGATGGATAAAACTGTGATTGATGTTGTTTTTGTAATGATTGGATTTTTGGGAAAAGTCTTAATTACAGAGGAGACTCTGCCCAAAATTTTATAATGCGTCCTCCTATTTAATTCTTTATCAAATTTTTAAACGGGCATAAGAGTGTGTATTCTATATTGTAGTCCTTTTCTTTAATTTAGAATTTTCCTAAAACACCAGTCTCGTGGTAATATGGATTGTGAATGAATGAGATGATGTTGAAATGAGATAATGTGATTGGGTTGATGATGATGTAATGAGATAATGTTAATATAGAATGACGACGATGTTGAATATTGATGTTTATGATGATGATATTGAAATAAAATAATGTTGATGTTGTTGATGATATTGAAATTGAGATATTATTGATGTGGTTGGTGATGTTTAAATGAGATAATGATGATGTGGTTGACGATGTTCAAATGAGATAATGTTGATGTGGTTAATGATATTCATATGCATGATGATGATATTGAGATGATTGATGTTGAGGTTGATAATGACATTGATGAGAGATAATGTTGATGTGAACAATGTCATTGTGTGATGTGTATACATGGATACCCATGGGGGTGCATGATTGGTTACCCTTGTGAGGAAGGATGTGTTCCTAGCTAGGTCATGCATTGATGGTGCCCATGGTTGCATGTTGTATATGTCCACGTGGGATACAGTGACCGGTTGGTTACCCTTGTAAGGAAGGACATGTTCCTAGCCACGGTCAGTGCATCGGTGATGTTGTGTATGTACATGGGGGGTGCATGACTGGATAACCTTGCAAGGGAGGGTTTATGAATTTTAAGCATCCTAAGAGAGAAAGAGATTAAAACTCCGGTCCCTATCTATCCATGGTCAGTGCATTGATGGTGCGCATGTTTCATACTTCATATTTGCATGGATGGAAATGGAATGATGGACAGTAAGTATTGGGGGTACTAGGGGGAAATCACTCTGTTTGGAACTCCCTTGTGACTCAAGGTTGATCACCATGGAGGGGAGCGACCAGTGCACGATAGGGTGACCTCGACGAGCTACTGCATCATTATCCTGAGAAAGGCTATTTCGATGAGGATGGTACCACATTGCATTCTGAGAGATGATTCAAGTGCATGCATCATTCTGAGCATGGTTGTTTGAGTTGTGAAGTGAATTGGATGATGGGTTTGTCGAGTGTATATTGGAATGATGGACTTTTGGTAATGATTGTGGTTGTTAATGTTGTTTCCTTTCCAATTGTTGTTATCTGATGCTTGTTGGTTTTATATAATAAACTCACCATTGCATTTGTTGCACCATGTGGTTGGTACCTGTGATGATTGCGAACTTTCATTCGTGTGAGCAAATGAGTAGCAGTAGGTGACCTTGGAGGAAAATTTTCTTTTTGTTGGAGCCGCCAAGCTGACGTGATGATGTTGGAATTCTTTTTTGAAAGAGTTGTGTTTTGTTAATCAACTCTTTCATAGTTAGTCCCTTAATTCTCTTTGTGGACATGTATATTTTGAGTTGTAAATACATGTGAAACTAAATTAAGTTATAAACATGTGAATGATGAGTACTGATTTAGTATATGTATACATATGTATTCAATTATTGTAATTGTATCGTGTGTACAATGATTGTATTATTTGTTGAGTACAAAGGAATCACTTGATAAATGGGCAAGAAGATCAAGCTTAGTTTTTAGCTTCCAACATGCCTTGAAGACTTGAAAGAAAATCTTGTAATTAATTGTAAAGGAAAAAGCATCTGGTGATCCAAAGTGCATAGCATTCATATCATGCATTTAGCATTTCAAAAAGAATTACAAAAATAACAAGGCTTTGCTAAGTTGATTAAATGTTTAAAATGAAACTAAGGTTTTTGGAAAAATTACTGTTTTACACTATGTAATCGATTACTGAGGCATAATAATCGATTACTTTGTTCTTAGCTATTTCTGGAAAACCTATCAAGAACATTGTAATCGATTACATATCGGATTAATCGATTATTTGACCTTAGCTTACTTATAAAACAGCATTGATACACATTTTAATCGATTACTAAGTTCCTGTAATCGATTACAAAGGCCAAAAGGAAATCTCCTGGTTTATGAAGCTCACTGCCTTAATCGATTACCAAAACTTGTAATCGATTACATTATTCACCATTGCTTCACTATCTGTTATAAATAATCGATTACCAAAGTACGTAATCGATTACATAGTTCATTTAGCCAAAATATGTTTTGTGAAGCTTTCTGCCATAATCGATTACCATAAAACCGTAATAGATTACACAGTGCATTTCAGCAGTATTCTGAACTTCAAGTTTTTGTAAAACTCACTGTGATAATCGATTACTATGCGGAATAATCGATTAATTAGTTCGTTATCATAACCCAGAAGCCTATAGAACATATTAATCGATTACATATGATAAATAATCGATTATTAGGAGCGTGTAATCGATTACAGGCAGTTAAGAATATTTGTTATAAATAGAACTCATTCTGTGCCTGATATGTAGCAAGCTAATTTCGAATTCTGAGCTAACATAAAGCATTCTAAATACTTTCTTGAGGTTCTTTTGGTTCTGGGTGTTCTTGCTTACATCAAAATACAAATGGGCTATTGATTGTGTCTTGAAGCAAGAAAGTTTTTGTCAAAGTTTAAGGATTGAGCTGTTCTGAGTTTTGTGTAGATTCTTAAACCTGATTCATTCTCTCATTTGCATCATTTGTCATGGGATTATCAGGTGATATCTTTTCCTAAACTTTGAAGGTGTACTCTGTTTTTATTTGTAGTTGAATTTCTATTGTAATTAAGGTCTTGCATGTAATCTAGAGGAAGGGTTTCTCTAGGGGTGTGCTGAGTGAATTCTCAGTGGGTTGATCTCTAAGAACCTAATAGTGTTTTAGGTTTCTGAACTTTATCTAGGGTTGATAAAGAGAGATTTGTAAAATTCTTGTAAGACAGAAAATTGCAATAGTGGAACTCCATTCTAGTGTTGAATGGAAGAAAACTGGATGTAGCTTCATAGTGTTTGAAGTGAACCAGTATAAATCTTTTGAGTCTTGTGTTTAAATTCGTGCTTGTCAATCTTCCTCATATGTACACTGCTGTATTATCTTGCAAATCAATTTAACTTTGAATAATTGCATACCTTGAACTGAGCAAGTGATTGAATAAATATTTTTGTTGGTTTCAAAGTGATAAAGATCCTAAGAGTAAACTCTGATTTTTGCAAAAAGAATTTTAATTTACCAACCCTAACCAATTCACCCCCCCTCTTGGTTAAGTGTGAAGTGTTCCTATCTTTTACATTATTGTGAAAAACTTACTACAATTTTCATAATCAAATTAATGGATTTTTCATTAAAATTTGAAATTCACACGATTAGAGTTAGTAATGTCGTAGCGACGAGGCGGGTCATTACAGATGGTGCCAAAATAGATTCTACACCAAAACAGATTCCTCTACCTTTTCTTTCTAGATCCATTTCTGCAAAGAAAGTGGAGCTTGATTCTGATCTTCTTGAGACTTTCAGGAGGGTGGAAGTCAACATTCCCCTCTTGAATGTCATCAAATAGATTCCAAAATATGCAAAGTTCTTGAAGGATTTGTGCACCCACAAGAGGAAGATGAAGGGAACTGAGCAAGTGAAAATAGACATAAATGTTTCTACACTTATACAGGGCAAAACTATTGTTGTTATTCCACCATCTACCTTGCCACAAAAGTGTAAAGATCCTAGCACTTTCACTGTCCCTTGCACCATTGAAGATTGTACTTCTACAGATGCCATGCTTGATGTAACGCCCTGGAATTTTAAGTTGCTTAGTTGGGCGTTTATGTGTGTAATTATATGTTTTACTGTATTAATTGTTGTCCTAAGTGCTTTGTTTTGGGATGCGTGCTTGATGGGTGATGGGACGTAAGTCAACACTACTATGCTGTGGTTACTGGCCGTGCACGTTTAATGGACATGCTTTGTCAGTCGTGTTTATAAGCAGTAGGATGGCACAACAAAAGGTGCACTTCCTTTCTCTAACCTTTGCGTTTTCTCTCATTTTCTACCAAGCTCACTCACACCCAAAACCCTCTCTCCCTCAACCCTTCTGTACCACCAACTCGCAGTCGCTGCTATGATATCCCGACGCCAAGAAGGGCCTCGTGGTTGGAACAGATGCTTAGGACAAACCATCATGAAGCCCTTGAACTAACTCCTGGTTAGGTAAGGGGAGTTTATTATGTTTGATAATAGTTTCAAGTAACATGGTTGAGGACCAGGGAGTCCAACCATGGCAATGATTGCATGTCTGTATGTGTTATTTTCTAGAAAGTTGTGCCTTGAATAAATGGAATGGGTTACGCTTTATGTTCGTTGATTGGTATTTTGTGTTGATGTTTAATGATGTTCTGGTGTGGTGTTTGATGGTATTCTAGAAAGGGAGAGTTGATGTTGTAAGAATTCCCTGTGCATGTGTGTGAGGTTGGCATTTTGATGCTGAAAAGCCCCCAAGACACTTTGTAGAAGTGTTCGTGAAGGTGCTGAGTACTGGGAAGGGGTGGCCGAATTATATACATGTGTCAAATCCTTGTGATGTCGGCTACCGGGAAGGGGTTGGCCGAGTTGCATATAGGTGCCAAACCCGTGTTTTGATGTCGGCTACCGGGATGGGTAGGCTGAGTTAAGCAGGTTACGTAGCATGCATGTGGACATGCAGAACGTGACAGTCCTTGTTGGCTGATGTCGGTGTTGATTCTGAGAAGAAGATTGTTAATTCTAAGGAAAGCTACAAGAAGATTGAAGCAAGGATGAAGGCTTGAAGTTTTAGCTTTTTACATGCCCAATCATTTGAAGGCATTTGTAATTTGTCTAAGTGGTTCAAGTGGTTTGCCTTGTGATCTTTCATTTGCATTTGCATTTTCATTATCATGCATACATAGTTTTTGATTAAAAACTCAAAGCAACCCAATGATTTCATAAGAAGATAAGTTTTCAAGGTTAAGTTTTTTAAAAATGAAAAACTTACTGTTTTAATCTATTACACAAGCAATTTAATTGATTAAATACATTCACACTATTTCTGGAAAAGCCTTAAAGAATTGTTTAATCAATTACCAACTTCTTGTAATCGATTACATAGTTATATTTGAAAAACATGCATCACTAGAATAATCGATTATCTTAACTTGTTTGTCATAGTGCCTTATTGGAATAATAGATTACCATTTTCAGTAATCGATTACATAGGGCGGGTTCATGTTTTTCATGTTTGAGCTTTATTGGTTTAATTGATGACCAGTCTTATGTAATCGATTATTTCTTAATGCTTCAAAAATGCTTAGACTGCTTTAATAGATTAAGTATCGATTTAATCGATTATCCTGTTCATAGAAACATTTCTTGGAAGCTCAAGAACATATTAATCAATTATGTGAAAATTTAATCGATTACATATGATTAAATAATTGATTACCTTGTCGTTTTAATCGATTATTGTCAGTTAAATCTATTTTATAACAACTTTGCTTAACTTGTCTTTATAAATAGACTTAGAGTGAATTGTTTAAAAAAAACATTGAATTTTAGTGTGAATCATCAAAAAGTTAGAAAGCTGTTTCAAGAGCCAAAATACTGATTGGTTCTAAGAGTGAAAAATTTCTCATGAGATCAAGATAATCTTTGAGATCAGTTGTTAAAGAAAAGAAGAGATTTCAAGAGTTCTTATTCTGAGCTTTGATTTGCATTGAACTTGATTGATTGGTAACTTCATTCATTCATTCATTTGAAGGATCACAGGTTGTATCTCTTTAATCTTTCTTTAGAATTTTTCTATGTATTAAAAATTCTGTTGATATATCTTTGATTCTTTAAAGTGGTTTTCTAGAGTAGGATTCTCTAGAGGTAAGAACAGAGTAGGGTTCTCTGGGTCTTGATCATTTGAGGTCTACAGAATTTAGATTTCTTTTTCTTTATCTAGTGTGGATAAAGGTGATTTTTGTAAAACTGCTCGTAAGGATTCTTTGATATAGTGAAAACTCTAACCTAGTGTTGGTTGGAAGTAACTGGATGTAGCCTCCATGGTTGAGAGGTGAATCAGTATAAATTGCCTTGTCTCTTGTTTAGAATTCTGTATATATTTCATTACCTATATTTGTGAAATCAAATATTATCTTCAAAGAAACAATTTCTGTCATTACATGTATATCAAGGTTTGATCTTGGTTGAAGAAGGATTTCTGGATTTCCAAAAGGTGCACAAGTGATACAATCTAAGAGTTTAATTCCGCAATTTGTTTTAGAAAAAATTTAAATGTCAGTTTTGAACCAATTCACCCCCCCTTGGTTTATTTGCAGTATATTCATTGTTTCCAATTGGTATCAAGAGCTGGTTCTTGAAAGTCATTGAAGATCACTTTCTTTTTAAAGAAAATGAATAATACTCAAATAACTTTTAGAGAGGGAGCTTCTCTCAATTGTCCCCCAATGTTTGAGGGTGAGCATTTTAGTTTTTGGAAAAATCGTATGCAGATCTTTATTCAATCCAATGATCCCGGTGCATGGAATGCTATTGAAAAATGTCCTTTGGTTCCAATGAAAACTATTGATAATAAGTTGATTCCCAAAGAATGGGATGAAATGACAGAAGCTGAAAAAAGAGTTGTGCAATATGATTTTAAAGCTAAAAACATGATTACATCTGCTTTGTCTTTTGATGAAATTTTTAGAACTGTGAGATGCAGAAGGGCAAAAGAAATGTGGGAAATGTTGGAGGTAACTCATGAAGGAATAGATGAAGTAAGGAGATCAAGGAAGCATGCCTTGAGTCATGAATATGAAGTGTTTAAGATGAGCAATACTGAAAACATATCACAGCTGCAAACAAGATTCACTCACATTGTCAATCATCTTCTTGGTCTTGGAAAGACTTTTGATGCTGAAGAATTGAACATCAAAATTCTAAAGTGTCTCACAAGACCATGGCAACCAAAAGTTACAGCAATCAAGGAATCCAAAGATTTGTCTAAGATGTCCATGGCTGCACTATTTGGTAAGCTTCTTAAGTATGAACTTGAAATGTCACAACTAACCAATGCAAAAGATGCATAAAAGAAAAACGAAAGCATAGCTTTGAAAGCTGCATCATCTAAGGTTGAAATAGAAGAAGACTCAAGTGAAGAAGATGAAGATGACAACATGAATCTAATTGTCAAAAAGTTCAGCAAATTCATGAGAAGGAACAAAAATAGAAAGTTCACAAAGTTCAACAAGAGAAATGACAAAGATAGCAACAACAACACCTCTACCAACTTTACGTGTTTTGAATGTGAAAAACTGGACACATCAAATTTGAATTTCCAATATTCTTGAAGAAGCAACAAGGTGACAGGAAGATAAAGAAGGAAGGAAAGCCAAAGAAAGTGTAACACCCCAAAATTTTGGAATCACAGTCAAATATTGGGGTAAAATGTTA
>QARZ01040855.1:0-40065 GCA_013407115.1 Glycine latifolia
TAGTGATAATGGTGTGGCGATATACCTTATTTGCAAAGGCTCATTTGTCAATGATTTTATGTTTGTGAGAGGTTGTGATATGAGTTCTGTGAGAGTGAAAGCAATTCCATTCATGTCCAAGATGTTGTAGACTTGTTCCTACCACCTTCAAAAAATTTTCCCCTAAAAACATTGATTTTGGAGTTATGTTGGGAGATTCGAGAGTAATAGATGTGGAACAACTGATTAAAAAGAGTAGTGATAATGGTGTGGCCATATACCTTATTTGCAAAGGCTCATTTGTCAATAATTTGATGTATGTGAGAGGTTTTGATCTGAGTTCTGTGAGAGTGAAAGCAATTCCATTCATGTCCAAGACGCTGTAGACTTGTTCCTACCACCTTTTGAAAACTTTTTCCCCAAAAACATCGATTTTGGAGTTATATTGGGAGATTTGAGCATTTCTATTCAGACAGGGAAACACAAATGATAGAAGGAAAAGAAATATATCGCGCAAAATTGTTAAGTTTATTACGAATAATACAATTTACAATGAAAGGGTTCAAAGGACTCTTAAGCTCATTCATTGAACCCAAAATACAGAGCTCCTTATGAAGGAGACAACTATTTGTCTAACCGAAAATGTTTACAACAGAAAAATAGAAAACAACTACAGTTACAACACAACCTATGTTAATGAACCACTAGATTGAAGACTCTCTTCTTTGAGACTAAATGCTCCACCAGATTATAGAAGATTGGATGACCAAAATAAAAGCCAAGAGTACTAAACCAGATGACCACTTTCAACCACCCTATCTTTATCACCCATCATTCAACAATCAAAAATATCCACCATAGTTCAATAACATTTCAGAATTATAAGTAACTTGATTCATTTCTAGCAGTCTTCTTTAAGTAGATCAAGATAATGCATGAACTTGCTTCTTTGATTAGGCTTCTTGAACATATCAGTTGGATTCTCCCTCATAACAACTTTCTGGACTTCTACCCTCTTTTCAGAATGGATGAAGTGGTTTCTGATGTCAATTTACTTAGTTCTCTCTAAAAGAGATAGTTCCTTTGCTAAACAAATTGTACTCAGACTGTTGAAGAAAATAATAGCATTTTCCTATAGAAATCCAAGATTGGCAATCAAACCTTTCAACAAAAGCCATGTTCTCTACCTTTGTAGTGGATAAAGTCACTATGGGTTGAAGTGTTGTCTTCCAACTGACAATAGAGTGGCAAATTGTGAACTTGTACCAGTCACAGATCTCCTTGCATCCAAATCTGCAACATAGTTAGAATTTGAGTAACTAGCAAGAGTATAAGACGTGTCTCCATGGTAAACAAGTCCAATATCAATTATATCCTTATGGTACCTGAGTATACATTTCATAGCTTGCCAATGTTCCTTCCTAGAATTACCCATATACCTACTCACAACACTGACTGCTTGTGCTAGGTTTGCTCTGGTGCATACCATAACATACATGAGATTGCCTACAATACTTGCATAAGGAACATGAGATATGTATTCCTTTTTTGATTATGACTGGGTAGTATTGAGTTTAGATAGACAAATGGATGTTGTCAGAGGAGTACATACTTGTTTTGCGGATGCCATTCCAAAACGATTCAACACTTTCTAAATGTATTTCTTCTGACACAGAAATATCTTCTTCTGAACTCAATCCTTCTTGGTCTCTATGGCCATAATTTTTTCAGCTACTCTCATGTCCTTCATCTCAAATTCACTATTGAGTAGTGACTTCAGCTTCTGAGTTGTCAACAAATTTTGAGATGCTCAAAGCATGTTGTCCACATAGAGTAGTAGATAGGCGTGGGAACCATCCTCCACCTTGCTATGATAAACATGTGAGTCATAGGGACTTCTGATGTACCCATGACAGACAATGTACTCATAAAATCTCTTGTACCACTGCCTTGGTGATTACATTAGCTCATAAAGAGACCTCTTTAATTTACAGACATAATTTTTCTTTCCTTCCACCTCAAAAACTTCAGGTTGTTGCATGGGAATGTATTTCTCCAGTCTTCCATGTAGAAAAGAAGTTTTGACATCGAGGTGCTCTAACTCCATGTCCATAGTTGCCACTAGGGCAACAAAACACGTATAGAGGTGTGTCAAACTCCTTTCTTCTGATTGTAGCCTTTAGCTACCAGACGTGCTTTATAAAGGATGACTTCTTCAGTGGATGATCCAAATTTCTTCTTGAAGATCCATTGGCACCTTACTACTCGTTTACATTCAGGTAGCTCAACTAAACCCAAGTCTATTTCTTTTGAAGGGATTTCATCTCTTCATGCATAACCATCATCCATTCCCCAGCTTCAGAAAAGGACATTACTTCTTGACAAGTGGTTGGTTCGAATTAATCAATTTCTTCTGCTACTTGTAGTGCATAAGAGACTATTTCAAAGCCATATCTTTCAGGAGTTTTGATTTGCCTTTGTGACTTTTGGGTGTTGTGGTTTTGGGCTACTACGGATGGTTTTGACTCGCCTCATCAATCCCTTCAACTAGTGCTGAATTTTGATGTTAAGGGTGCATTTGAAGATCTGGATCAGTTTCATTAAGTGCTTCAAACTACTTCTGAATACTAATGTTTCTGATTGTGGAGCTCTCAAAATCAACTTACTTAGTGACATCCTCAGCCTTGCCCAAATCTTCATCAAATTCAGAATACAGCATAGAGAATTCATCAAAGACAACATTTGTACTCAGAATGACCTTTTCTTTCAGATGGAGACCAGACTAGAAATCCTTTAACTCCATCTCCGTAGCCCATAAGGGCTCTAGGCTCCAGCTTACCTTCACTTACAAGATAGTATCTCAAACATCCAAACACCTTCAACATTGACTATTCAGCTATTTTGTTATACCATACCTCAACAAGGGTCTTTAAGTCTTTATGGTAGTGGATGGTGAGCGATTCACAAGATAGCATGTTGTGGGGACTGTCACAACCCAAAAAACTCCTATTCAGTCCTGAATTGGATAACATGTGTTGGCCCTTTCCAACAAGGTCTTGTTCATTCTTTTAGCTACACTATTTTGTTGTGGAGTATAGCGTACAATATGTTGTCTTGCTATGCCTTTATCTCTATAGAATTCATTGAATTTAGTAGAGCATAATTCGAAGCCATTGTCAGTCCTAAGACAATTTACTATATTTCCTGTCTAATTCTCCATATATATCGTCCAATGCTTGAAAAAATTGAAAGCTTCAAATTTCTGCTTCATCATCAATACCCATGTCATTTTGGAGTAATCATTGATGATGGAGGGGAAATACCTTTCCCTCTTAATGATGGAACTCTCGAAGGCCCATAGCAATCAAAATGGACCTAGTCCAACATGGCCTTTGTTGTGTGAATAGTCTTTGGGAACTTCGTCTGATGTTGCTTTCTATAGACGCAACTCACAAAACTAAAGAGGTTTAACCTTGTGATTTCCTAATAAGTCTCACTTGCTCAGAATATCCAAACCTTTTGCACTCATGTGGCCTAAACACAAATGCCACAAATTATCAAACAAGCCATCAAACGCATGGCTTTCAAATGCTGAATTGATAGAGACAGAGGCTATAATAGTGGACCCTTGAAGGATGTACAAATTTCCTTGCTTGGTTCCCTACATTACCATAGACTTCTATTTCCCTCTGATATGCATAACTCCACCTTTAACCCAACAAGAAAAAACTTTTGAATCCATGACACTCACAAATACAAGATCTTTCTTAGGCTCTAGAACGTGAAGAACTTTAGTTAAGATTCTAACAACATCATCATGCGTTCAGGGTAGCATACAAGGGGTATCGTTACCCATGAAGACGTCACCACCAAACTTCTTCTCATTTTTCAAAAACCAATTTCTATGTGGACACATGGTAAGAACAACCTGAGTCCAATACCCATTGTTCAGAATGTTGTTGTAGTTGTTCACTAACTACCAGAACCAAATCATTTTCCGATGAGGAGTCATTCTAAACAAGAGCAACAACATAATTTTTCTTTGCTTTCTTTGGATAGTTGCTCTTCCAATGACCTGATTCTTTGCAATAATTACAAATGTCCTTAGGATCATCTTTGCTCTTCTTACCATCTTTGCCTTTCTTTTTCTACTGCCTTTTAGTAGAATACGTCATTGATAATCTGGACGCAGAGGCTTCATCTCTATTCCCAAGCGCCTTTAGTCAAAGCTTGACTGGACTTAACGTGTTCAAGTGACATAGAATCCTCGCCTATACTAAGAGAACTCACAAAATTTTCATAGAAGGAAGGAAGAAAGGCTAACCGAATCATTGCCAAATCTTCATCTTCCATCTTGACATCAAAGTCACATAGCTCCATAACGAAGATTAGCTTATCAAGATGTTCCTTCATATGTGTTAGACACACTGTTCGAAACAATTTATCCACGTAGTGCAGAAATCCACAGGGTATACTAGGCCTTTCCCATCAAACAGGGAACAAAATCTGGCATGCAACAACAAAGAAAGAGACCTAAAGAGAAAAAAATGAGAGGAGTTTAGTGTGTAAAAAACTAATGCGAAATGGCATTATTTATAGTGTTGGGAAGGAGCAGGAAAAAGGAAAACAAAATAAAATAATAAATTGTAATTAAAACTTTTTAATAATAAAATGGTAAAGAAAACAAAGATTGACCTGGTAATTAAAATAATTAATGAAAAATAGTCAAAATCTAATCCCTTAATTTTCAAAATTGGACCAAGTTTAAATTTGTCACATTAAAATAGATGGTTTTCGAATTATTGCAAAACTTTCACATAAATATTAATAAAATATTTCATAAAATGTCCAATGGTCCCATTTACATTTGCACAGGGAGAGGGGGGAATCAGACAATTTGCACTACATCAAGTGTAAGGACCTAGGTTGTTGGGATTGGAACCTAGCTAGTTTTAGTTTGAAACTAACAAGTGATCTTTGTTTAAGTAAAGTTGATAAAATTATCAGGCGATATTTGAAAACTTTTATTTCAAATTTTAAAATATAGAACCTGTAGAAATAATTATGCATATATTCATGCAGAGACATAAATAAATAATTAAAAGATTGATGGCTAATTGCAACCATTTCCATAGGAACTTGATAAATAGTTACTATATGTCACACTTATTTCAGCATTACATATGTATATGCACTATCACAAGCATCATACTTATCATGCACTCATTCATAACTTGGAGTATGTTGTATACTGATATAGGAACTCTATGGCAAGTTAGGACAGAATAAATGTTTAGAGCATGCCACTTGTGTCTCACGAGTTATGCTATCACCCATACAACATCATACATTGAAACTTACCCCAAGTTTTTCCTCACTGGATCTGTTTGAGTACAAAAACCACCAAAAATTGTAGAAAACTTTAAATTGGATGAGACCAGTTTTTATTCTAGCACAAAACAATCATAGGCAGAATTAGACACTCATTTGAGTATAGCTTTAAACTTCCAACTTCTCTTAAACATAGGGAAGGTTATACGCTTAGGAATACTGAATCTGGACTTCTATGAGGCTTATAAAAATAGGGGAAGTGTCTCAAATCAATACCTCTAACATTGAGCATCTCAAATTAGCAAAAATAGTAGTTGAACTTAAATTTGTCCTGTACCTAAACTATCCCTACATCTCTTATCAAAATATTTGCCAAATATTCTAGGAATCTCTAAATATTAGGGGATCAATTTGGCTAGTTATTAGAGTACACTTGAAACTATTATTCTGTGAAAGCACAAGCCATGATTCATTTAGGTTGCTTTCATGAAGTTAGGGAAAACCAAACAATACCATCATGAAATGCTGCAACATATAAAAAAATTAACTTTTGTGAACTACCTAATTCTTGTTATGCTTAAATGACTATAAAGGTTTTGCAAATTAGAAGTTCAGTCCTCCCACGTCCCCATAGACTATAGAATATGTTCCTCTTTATTAACTTGAGACACAAACCCTTTATTTGAGCTAAAACAATAGATATTTTAAGATTATTATGCATAAAAGCCTTTTTTCAGATGTCTGACAAATATATTTCGCAAATATTCTGAGGGACCTTAAAATTTATGAGATTAGTGAGGTTAGAAAAAGGACTTCCAGAACTAAAGAACCAGAAAATAGTAGCTTCTAACTCCTTGAGAACTATTTATACAAATATGTACAAGACAACGTGATAGGAACTGGACCAGGCACAAAAAATGAAGAATGAATCTTTATTGAATATTGGAGACTAGCTTCTACAGTACAATTGTGATTATTCGAGGATCACAGCCTCCAATTACCTTTCCAATCCCTCTAACTCATCTATTATTCCCTATTTATACATTATGTTCCCTTCTAGTTAGTTATAGCTAACTAACAGTTAGTTATAACTGATTGAACTACCCCTAATTGCTATTGCTACTAACTGTTATTCCTATCAATACCCTCCCCTTCAAGATGGACCTTGTCCCCAAGGTCTACGTGAGGAAAAACAACCTATATTTTTTAGCAAGGGTCTCCTTCATCTTTTTTTTTCCATAATTAGCAATCTGAACTGTTTGTTTTTACACACATGAGTATGATGATATTTCTCAACACATGTAAAACATTCTCCTTTCCTCATTTTCTCATCTACTTCTACAGGTGACAAATTATGGAAGGTTCTTCTACCTTGCCATCCATTATTCTCTGCACTAACAGGTTGGACAGATTCACTGACCCTACTATTAGCTCCCCCTACTATCTCCCCTCATTTACTACTGCCCTGCTGCCACTCTCTCCCATTTCTTGGACCCAAAAACTGGGTTTTTGAAAAGATTGAGTCCCCTTGCTAATTCTTGGCAGATTTCACAGCACCCTATTTTTTTCCTCCACTTGCCTTGCCTTTAACATGGTTTCCATCAAACTTCTTGGCTTATGCAACCTTACTTCAGACTCAATCTCCTTCCTTAACTATAACGACCCGCCTCGTCGCTATGATATCACTAACTCTAATCGTGTGAATTTCAATTTTAATAAAAACTCCATTAATTTGATTACGAAAATGATAGTAAATTTTTCGCGATATTACACTTGTCATACTATATATAAATAAATACACAAACATGTATATCTTAAACCATCACATGTCAGAATATAAGTTAGTTGTATTTACAAGTATTTATGCCTGAAATGTACATATCCATCAAAAAGAAATCAAGATATTAACTAAGAAGGAGTTGACTATCAAAACACAACTCTTTTCCAAAAAGTTATTCATAGTCATCACGACGGCTCCAACAAAAAAGAATCTCCCTCCAAAGTCACCTAATGCTGTTCATCTGCTCACAGGAACGAAGGTTCACTATCATCACGGGTACCAACCACACAGTACAGCAAATGCAAGGATGAGTTTATTATATAAAACAAACAAGCATCAGATAACAACAATTAGAAAGGAAACAACAATAACAACCACAATCATTACCCAAGATCCATCAGTCCAATACACACTCGACACACCAATCATCTAATTCATTTCATAATTCAAACAATCATGTTAAGAATGATGCATGCTCCTGATTTCACTCTCACCATGCAATGTGGTACCATATCTAGGGAAATAGCCTCTCACAGGAAAATGATTCATTACCTATCAGGGTCATCATGTTGTGCACTGGCCATTCCCCCTAGTGATCAGCTAGCGATGCTAGGGAATTCCAAACCCGATGACTCCTTAGTACCTGGGTTTTCAGCCCATAGAAACCCATAGGTACGTGCATGCCTTCATTCTATTTCCATCAATGCAATATGAAGTATGAAACATGGGCATCATCAATTCATGATCCGACTAGGAACAAATCCTTCCTCGCAAGGGTAATCCATCATGCACCCCCCCATGTACATACATAACACACCAATATGGGCTCACTGATGCACTGATCGTGACTAGGAACAAATCCTTCCTGGCAAGGGTAACCAACCGGTCACTGCATCCCACGTGGACATACACATCATACAACCATGGCACCATCAATGCATGACCTGGCTAGGAACAAATCCTTCATCCCAAGGGTAACCCGTCATGCACCCCCCATGGGTATCCATGTGTATCCACACCACACAATGAGATTGTCCACATCAACATTATCTCTCATCAATGTCATTATCAACATCAACATCACATCATCTCAATATCATCATCATACGTATCAACATCATCAACCACATCAACATCATTTCATTTGTACATCATCAAACACATCATCATTATCTCATTCAATCATCACCAACACATCAATAACATCTCATTTCAACATTATCAATGACGTCAATATCACCTCATTCATCCACAATCCATATTACCATGAGATCGGTATTTTAGAAAAATTCTAAATTAAAGAGAAGGGCTATAATATAGAAAACACACTCTTATGCCCATTTAAAAATTTATTAAAGAATTAAATAGGAAAATATATTATAAAATTTTGGGCAAAGTCTCCTCTGTAATTAAGACTTTTCCCAAAAATCCAATCAATTACAACAACATCATTCACAGTTTTATCCATCAATAACAAATTCATCGCATCCCATTAGTTAAAAACACATTTTTTCTTGAAGACGAGCACACAATAGGAACAAGCATACATCAATGATAAATATATCGCATCCCATTGGTTTAAAACGTAACTTTTCTTGAAAACCAACACACAACAAGGACAGGTAGATATTCTCATAGTTGGACTCCCTGGCTCCCAACTATGGTACCAAAACTATAACTAAATAGTAAACTCCCCTTACCTAACTAGGAGTTCTCCCTGTTACAGCCTAGGGGTGTTGTTTCGTGATCCTTCGAATACGCGTGCTTGTCCGAACACAGAGCTTTATATACCAAATTGAAGATAATTTAGTATAGATTTCAAAGGCAAGGTCAAAATTAACATTTGGAATCAAATACCCACTCAAATTGAAAATGGGCTAAACGTTGTTTTGGGAGTTCACATCAAAAGACATCATATTGAAATTCCGATTACACCAATGTGACCGGGGTTCAACAAGGATCACAGAAATGACATCAATTTCATAAAAAGGAGACTTTTACAACATCTCATTTTCAAATGGTTTTCAAAGGAAGTGTAAAACTCCCAACAATGATACTCAAAACACAAGAGACACTAACAGAAGCTTAAACTAGCTAGAAGAAAACAAATGAAACTAAGATTACCTCAAGGAAATCAAGAATGAAAGATTCGGAAGCTCCGTTCTATATCAAAACTTCAAGAAGAGTTTCGAAGATTTTGCTCCGATTAAAGGTACTCAGTTTCGAAGAAAACCTCCATTTTCTTTTTTAACACTGCTGGCACGTATTTATCACCGCCTTGACTCATCCAGGTGAGCCAAAATGCCTGCAAAAATGCGTCTGGGTGAGTTGACCCAATTTTAAAATTTTTGTTTCTGTAAAAATTTAATATCTCATTCTTCAGATGTTATTTCATCAATCCCAATGGTAGAAAGTTACATATATAGGTTAGAATCCTACCTTTAAAATTTAAAGACAATCCAATGGTTAATCAATCCATAATTGTGATTTTACTAAAATAGGTTTTGGATCAAACTCAAAATCACTCAATTTCAATGCAGCTCAAACAAACTCCACATAACTTGACATCTACACCAAACAATTGCACATGGATAATTCACATAACATTTCAAATAATCTAAACTAATCAAATAAGAAAATAACACAAAAAATACATCAAACATATATTTTCAGTTATCGAAATTTCAGGGTGTTACAATTTTACCCTCTAATGAAAACTTCCATCAAGAAGGTTTCCCCCAACCCTTTTCCACATGTTTTTCAAAATATCCTATATACCCCATGCACTAGTTCTTCTAGCTTGAGTGCGAGTAATACCCGAAAAAGACTCCCTAAATTCGCCCCCTGAAATCTCTGGGTGACAGCCAGCTTGAACCCTTCCCAAGATTGATTGGAATTCCAAGATTCCCACCATTGGAACCAAGCTAAAGCTTCCCCTTCCATGGATACCATAATTGCTTCCAGTTTTTCTGCCTTCGACAAAGACTGTAATCTGCAATGCCTCTCAATTTTGGATAGCCACTCTAGAGGATCTTCTCCCATAAAAATGGGAATTTCGATATTCCTCCAACGGTTGGCTTTCCCACCTTCACTCTCCCTATCTCCCAGCGTCGCAGCACCCCTCACCTCTGCTTCCACCGTGCTTGGTTTCTCCCAAGAAGCAGCAAGCTTCTGAAGCACAGCTTTAATCGCTCCCAGCCGCGATTCCATCACCTCACGGCTCAACGCCATCACCTCTCTGTTTTCCTCCACCATGCAATCCAGTGCCTCCATCCTTGCCTCCATTTTGTTGCTAGCTTTTGGCCCCATCAACCTCCTTACAACCCCAAGATATGGAGCTCTAATACTAGTTGATAGGAATTGGACCAAGCACAAAAAAGAAAGAATGAATCTTTATTAAATATTGGAGACTAGCTCCTGCAATACAATTGTGATTATTCGAGGATCACAGCCTCCAATTACTTTTCCAGTCCCTCAAACTCAGCTATTATCCCCTATTTATACATTTTGTTCCCTCCTAGTTAGTTATAACTAACTAACAGTTAGTTATAACTAACTGAACTACCCCTAACTGCTGTTACTAACTACTATTCCTATCACAACGCCTTTGCTGTCAAAATTTGACAGCAATTGTCTAAGAGTTTTAATTCCATTGTTACCACTAAATGAATTAATTCTGCATCCTTTGGACTTCAAAACATGTTTTTTACTATAATACTTAACATCTAAACATTTGCTAATGAGGAATCCTAGCTGTATATATTCCCTGTATCCATATGATCATAGCTTTTATTCACCATTGTTTTGTTAATTTACAAATTACAATGCTTAAACTCTTATTTTATCTTTACTGGTTCTTAAGAAGCATCTTGATTAATTCATGAACTCATCTCTTACATTTTTCATAATTAAGTGACCATCCACTATCAATGAAAGCCAGTGAATGTTCACTCACATACATACACATAGTAAAATATATATACGCACCCACATTCACATATTAATTGGATAACATGTAGATAGCTAATCCATGACTCATTCATTTTCACATTTACTATTTATCAGCCAGCAACTAACAACCTATTTTCGTATCCAATCATTCATACCACACTTATCAGATTTGTACTCACTGCACATACACAATTACATCATCATACTCATTACCACAATCCCCATCATTAAATTTTCAGTACATTCAATATAGGATTCCCCAATTACTACATTAATATAATTCTAACAGTTCAGAGTCTAGTGACATAAATCTCCTAAACAAGATCTGTATAGTTCATACATCACCAACACATATACACATTCGCACACACAATCACTTGTCACAATTGAGACATTTCTTGACTTTAATGTGGCCTGTAGGATAGCTTTAAGAGGTACCCTACCCTACAGCTCCGAGGCCATATGAGAATCCACATTAGATTCTCTTGGCGCTCCTAAACATATCACAAACAATAATCATGCAATTCTCCTATGACCAAAACAATTTCAAAGTACACACATGTCACAATTTTATAATTTAATTTCTCGGAGCCATAGGTTGTTGGGAACGAGGTGCTCCTAACCAACATGAAACATTCACTTGCAGTGAATTTTCTCACACACCCCTTACCTAGATTGGCAAGGGATCCACTGATTATCCTCCGGGTGCGTTTGAGCACCTCACACTTTTTGCTCTTCAAACTTGCAATTGACGTAATTTTTGGCACGGGTGTCCAATCGGTGTGTATGACCACTCAAATACGAGGTCGGTGACGTGCTCACGAGTCTGACCCAAAGTTTCACAAAACAAAATCAAAGCCTGGGTTGCTGAGAGGTGAAAACGTTATTGCGTGAAAGGATATTGATGGAAAATGCTTGCCTTTGTCTTAGAAGACCTCGTTTGTGAGGCGCTTAGGATCAAAGAAATGGAGAAATCCTTCATGTATGTGATTTGGGACCCTGAACTGTGAAGAGGGGAAAGAAAAGTGGAAGCATTGTGTGTATAGTGTATATGACCGTGGAAATCAAAGTGGGATTGAGAGGAATATTACTCTTACGGTGATTAGAATGAGAAGCATGGCTAGGTCGTGTGTATTATGCATGCTGTAGTGTAGGAAGAAAGAAAGTTAGGCGTTGCAAATGGATGGATCTCATTAAAATCTTAACAGAGAGGATCAAAATAATTTATTAATTTATTTTGATTTATTAAAAATTATTTAATGAAATCAATTCAATTTATTTGATAAAAAAATCAATTTAATTCATTTATTGATATTTTTTCATGGATGGAAATTCATCTAATCCATCAAAAAAATATTTTAAAATTTAATTATTTTAGTTTGAAAATAATATGTTTTAAAACATTTACAATATTTTCTAAAATAATAATTGTCCCAACAAAAGTTGACCGAGGCAAACATTGATAAGGCTAATTTTTGACCGACATCGGCCGAAACTATTTTCAGCTGATGCCAATCGATGATGTTTTTTTGGTGACATTAACTTAGTTTTTTCAACAGACATTGATTTGAACTATTTTTTGGCCAATGTCGACAAAGAATTTTTTTTGTCCAGATCGGCTAGGATTTTTTGGTCAATGTCAATCAGTGAGGTTTTATGGCCAACATCAGCTAGCGATTTTTTCGATCGACATCAACCAAAGCCATTTTTTTGGTTACGATTTTTTTTTGTTGATGTTAGTTGAGACTATTTTTTGGTTGACACCAACTGATGATATTTGTTGGCCTACATTGGTCATGGCTATTTTTTTGGTCGATATCGAATAGTTTTTTGTGTCGACGTTGGTCAAAACTATTTTTTGCTAGCGTGAGCTAGGATTTTTTCAATTGATGTCAACTAAGGCTATTTTTTTGGTTGACCCCAAATATGGTTTTTTGGGCAACGTCAATCGATGATGATTTTGGAGACATCAACCATGGCTATTTTTTGGTTGACACAAGCTAGGATTTTTTTGTCGACATCGATTGAAACTCTTTTTTGATGGACATCGACTAGGGTTTTTTTGATCGGTTGTCAATTGGAACCAAGGTTGTTAGAATCGTGATTCTACGTAGACTCATGGAGGCCTCGTAGAATCAAATCGTAGAATTGTAAGAGTCTACTTCAGACCAAAAAAAAGTAAATTACCTAAATACGAAAAAAAATGAGCCAGAAGGTGTATAGTAAACAAAAAAGGGGTGCAAGAAGCAAAGCCGTTATGGATCTGGCCCAAATACAAAAAAAAAACCTAATCAGCCATTAACTTAACATCCATCAAACATGAAACGCACCGTCTCTCTCTTTCTTTTTTCCTGCGTTGTGGTTTTGATCCCTCCCCCAAACGAAACACCACCACCACCACCCATTACCATAATAGTTTGCGGCCAAGCACGGAGGCACGGCGCACAAAGACGACGGCGGATCGACTAGCATGACGAAGGCACGGGAAAATGACAACAGCTCGCACAAAGTGAAGAAGAGAATGCAAGGAAGAATGAAATCCAACTCTAGAAAACTACCTGGACTCGGCAAAACAGCTTCGTTTTGAATTTATTCAGGCTTTTGATTTAACTCGTCGGGGGCTGCTGGAATCGTGGAATTGTTAGAGTCTGCAAGTTAACTCATGATTTTGATAACCATGGTTGGGACAATTTTTTTCCAATGTCGCTAGAAACCAAAAACCCTAGCCGACGTCGAGTAAAAACACTCTGAACGACATTGGTAAAAAAATAGCCCCAACCAAAATCGGCAAAAAAAACCTAGTCGTCGACATAGTTAGAAAAATAGCATCAACTGATGTCGACTGAAAAACATCATTAGTCGACATCGACTGAAAAAATTTGGACAACATTGACCAACAAATAGCCCAGACCAAAGTCAACCAAAAAAACTCTAGCCGACATCATCCAAAAATAGCATTAGTCAACATCGGCTGAAAAACATCATCAAATGAGTTCGACTAAAAAAAATCTAGACGACATTGGCCAAAAAAGAGCTTCGACCAAAGTTAGTTGAAAAAACCCTAGTCGACATTGTTCGAAAAATTACATATGTCAACGCTTGTAAAAAATAGTCATAAGTTTTTTTTTAATTTTTTTTAATTTTTTACATGTTAAGCTCCTTTTTAATTATCTTGTATTAAAATAATTATTAAATATTATACTGATAAAGTTATAAAATGATTTAAGAAAAATTAATAAAGATAGTTGAGTTATAATTAAGTTAGAAAAAATTAATAAAAATAACTAAATTTATAATTTTTTTATTAGGGGACTATAATAGCCTTAGGTTCTGTTTGGACCAGCTTTTTTTGTACTTAAAAGTTACTTATAAATTAAAGTAAAAAAATTAGAACTTAAAAAAAAAGTAGAAGTTATTTATTATTTTTCATTTTTATACTTTAAAAATTCTTTATAAATTAAAAGTTAGACAAAATAATTGAGTGTACAACCTATAAATATTAAATTTTCTAAAAATTACACTTTTTTTGTTATTTTATCTTTTAAAAATAAATAATTTTATTTAAAAACAATTTTACTAAAGTTAAAAAGCAAGCCTAAAAGACTTAGTAAAAATAAAACCAAATTTAATAAAAATAAAGAGTCTTAGTAAAAACAATTTTACTAAAATTAAAACAAACCTAAAAAGACTAAAAAAATACTTGGTAAAAAGTAAAAACAAACTTAGTAAAAATAAAGAATTTTAGTAAAAAGAATTTTATTAAAGTTAAAGCAAGTCTAAAAGACAAAAAAATACTTAATAAAAATAAAAACAGACTTAATAAAAATAAAATACACAAACACACTTAGTAAAAACATACTAAAAATAAAAGAGTAAATTATACTCGCACTCCTAGTGTTCTGCTTAAATTTCATCTGATACATCTCCCTTTTTGCACATTACTTTTACTCTCTTTGTTAACGTCGTTAACTAATGCCAATTGAAATATGTGAGCAGACAAAATTGTCCTTACATTTTAATTGTAAAATCCAAATAATCCTAAATCAGACGAAGATGAGAAACGCGAGGGGGACGAGGATGAGAAGCGGGATGAGGCGGCAGAGGTGTGTGAGCTTTCACAGGCGATGGTTCCGAGCTTGACCTGCATGACATTGAAGAGCGCAAGCATGAGGTAGGCATAGCCGATGATGGATCCAACACCAGAGACGAGTGTGCTGATGCAAAGGGCGATGCGATTGACTACTGCGATGAGGTGGTTGACAACGGTGGGGTAGTGGAAGGAGATGGCAAGGGAGAGGCGGATGGCCTTCTTGAGGGCGAGGGTGACGAGGCTGAAGAAGAGGAAGGAGCTGAAAGAGTATATGTGGAAGGAGACTTAGTTCTCCCACGCCGCCGTCGCTTTTGCCACCATCAACAACCTCCACCCTCCCTACCAAACCCAACAACAACAACAAAACCTTGCCGCACTGTTTCTAGATCCTTCCTCACAAATCACTCAATGCTAAACAACAACAAAACCTTGTCGCAATTTTTCAGATGGAGAGGAAGAATATGAAGGTATTTTAGACATAAAATTTTATTAAAAGTCATGTGACAAACATATGTCTATTTTCTATTAAATTATTAAACAGTGTTTTGGACAAGTATTTGTAGGGTGTAATGTGAGTTAAACAATTAAGGAGTTATTTATAAGGTGTAGAAAGGGAGAGATATCTAGTGAATTTTGAGCAAAAAGGGAGGGATACAAGTGTAATTTACTCAAAATAAAAACACCCATAAGACACACAAACACTTAGTAAAAAGACACTAAAAATAAAAACACACACAAAGACACACAAACGCACAACACACAAACACTCCACGTTTGGCAGTCCTTGATCACGTTCGCCGACACTGGTCGCCACCACGCTACCATAGATCTGTCGTCATTCTTGCTCGCAGTTGAAGATCCGAGCTCGCACCGACAACCACGCCATCGCAGATCCATCACGCCCGTATCGTTGTCGCTCCCAGGCCTTCGTCATGGCCACGACGCCGCGCACTCGCTGCCTTTCTCACTCACTCACATGAACCCGCATCCTTTCTCTGGCTAGCTGAGACCACCATAGTTTCATGTATGAAGCTATTGAAGGACGCTAACAAGCCCAACGAATCCACTTCGGTGCCACAATAAGTCAGAATCGCTCCGATGAGACTTTTCTTCTATCTTCCTCTGTTTCTCTCTAGACGTAGTTTTTGAGAGCATTGTTAATTCGCTGCCATATGTGAGGTTTTTTAAGCTTTCGCTTTGGTGCTTCGCATTGTGGTGCGATGTTGTTTTGGATTGAATTTGTGGTTTGATAGGGGTTTTGTGCAAACTGGAATTGTTGTTCTTCAAAGCTATGGATTCTATTTGACTTTGAATTTTTTACTTTAAATAGTGTTGGATATGCCTTTTTACCCAAATATATGTTCCTATTTTGGTGTTTTCTGCGCATGATGTAACTTATACAAGTTGCGTAGATGTAAACTGGTATAATTAGAGTGCTAAAATGTGAAATAGGATTGTTAGAGCAATTGTTCTGTGTTGTTTTGTCTTCATCTATGTTTTCAAACTTCAATCATTAACCCCATTACAAAATAGTAGCATATTATGTGGTTAATTGTTTACACTGCAATTTGGGCAAAAGAACCAAAATGTTGTTTTTTAAATAAATAATTACGAATTTGGTGCAGTTTGCAAACTATTTACCAATATGAGGCAGCCAAACACGCCCAAAATGGGCGAGACTGGTCATGCCCATTTTGGGCGTGTTTGGTCCCCATATAAGCCAAATTGTTTTTACTTTTTCTCACATTTACCATTCACCTTTTTCCTAAAAGTTTCTGAAGTTTTTCGATAGAGTTTGGGTGTGAGTTATCTCTACAGCAAAGCTTCGCCAACAAATAAGTGAATTTAATAATTTTGAATATCATTGAATTAGAAATGTTAGCGACGTAGGTAATATTTATTGGTCTAGATGTTAGCTTCGTAGAAAATGGTTAGAGACTATTATATAGAATTATTTTAGATGATATGTTAGTTTAGGGTTAAGGTTTAGGGGTTATGGGTTAGGGGTTAGGAGTTAGGGTTCATGGGTTAGGGGTTATGGGTTAGGTGTTAGGGTTTAGGGGTTATGGGTTATGGGTTTAGGGTTTAGGGGTTTAGGGGTTAAGTGGTAGGGTTTTTGGTGTATGGTTTAGTGTTTATGGTTTAGGGTTTAGTTGAGTTTAGTTTAGTGTTTAATTTAGAATAATTTTACTAAAGTTATTTAGTTTAGTTTAGTTAGGACTATTTTATTAAACTTATAGTCTAGTTTAGTTTATATTTTTATTAATAGGAAGTATTAAGTAAGGGTATTAAATTATTAATTATAATTTTGATTTATTTAGGATAATTAATTGTAATGTAATTTAATTTGAAGGTATTTAATTATTAATGTAATATTGATTTATTTATATTAAGATAGTCATTTGCAGGAGTATTGTTGACGGCAATAAATGAGTTCAGGTGGTGAGGAGTGTGTTCATGTTGTGTTATTTTTTAATGGAAGGAAACTTAAAGGGCGACGGGATGTTTTTTTTTTAAGGGGAGAAAAGGCAGACACGTATCAAGTGAAGCTCAACACTGGGTGAATTACATCAGAAGAAACAACAAAAATTAGGTCTGCTAGACAACCAATGTATCACTTTGCTGACGGTAAGATTATGGCAGCGTGAACAATACATGGGTTTTCAAGTTGTGGATGATGAAGACAAAGAATTGGTAATGGAAGAATTTTTCAAGCAGGCAACGAAAGATTTTCTAGAGTTGTACGTGGATTTTACCGGAGCAGAGGATGTTGTTTTACCCATGAGGTCAGTTGCTTTCAATTTTGCACATAATAGATCATCATATGCTGGTCCAGTTGTAAACGTGTCTGAGGAAGATGAACATGACCCAACTTTGGTTATGGATGATGATGAAGAGGATGGTGATGATAAAAATATTGCAATGGAAGACCGTCTTCTTGAGGATGATGCTAGTGCGTCGGATAATGATGAGGATTGTGGTGTGCATGCGACTGAATTTTAAGAAGATAGTGATGTGGGGTCGTCTCAAATCAGTCATCATCCAGACGTTGGATCTACTCAACCTGAACAACTTGTTGAAGGTATGTTAGATGAATGAAATGAATGAAAATGTAGTCATATATGTATATTTCTATGTTATAGTATTTTATTTGGTTGATATGTTTATTAAACTGATTTTGTATGTGCAGGTGGTGAGCTCATTCCTTATTGGGATTGAATTCCACATTACACATATATTGATTGGAATCATCCAAGTGAAGAAAAATCTTTTACCGGTTCTGCTTCGGGTTCGGGTTCAGTGTAGGGTCCATGGCAATTAGGGGATGAGTTGTTTGTTACACAGGAATTTGACTCCAACAAGGACGCACAATTAGCAATTAGCTGAACCTCATGAAGGAGCATCAAGAAGCATTTGTGATTGAGAGCAAGCCTAACTTAATAAGCATGAGGTGTATTTCTCATAACGAGGGTTGCCCCTAGAAGGTTAGGGTAATGAAACCAGCGTACAGTGAGAAGTGGCTTGTTTCAAAATGGGGTGGAAAACACAATTGTCTGAATGACCATATTACACAAGGTCACATATAGCTTGATGCTGATGTTATTGCTTCACTTGTAGCAAATATGTTTTTATTTAATTTCCTCTTTATGTCTTTAATAATGGTTCTTGAAGGTATGTTGTTAATGTGAATGTTACAATATCATTGTTAGGAATGATTAAGGAGGAACCATCTGTGTCAATTGCATTAGTTCAGGAGAGGATCAACCATTCTTATGGATTTAAAGTTTCATATCGAAAGGCATGGTATGCGAAGCAGAAAGCAATGGCAATGATTTATGGGGATTGGGAAGAATCTTATGCGTTTTTTCCCAAGTGGTGTCGCTACATGCTTCATTTTTCACCAGGTTCTTTTTATGATATTCAAACAAATGAGTATTTTGTGGGACATCGATTGATATGGGCAAAACGTGTGTTTCATCGCATTTTCTAGACTTTCAGATAGTGTTGCGAGACTTTTCATTTTTTAAACTCATTATTCAAATTGATGGGACTCATTTATATGGCATGTATAAAGGGAAATTGTTGATTGCCACGACTCAGGATGAAAATAATGAATGTCTGCCACTGGAATTTGCCATTGTTGAGGGGGAGACTTTAGGAGCCTGGAAATACTTTCTTGCTAACATTCGCTTCCACGTTACCCAAAGGCAAAACATATGTCTCATTTTAGATAGGCATCAGAGCATATTATCTGCTGTGGAGAATCATGCTGGTTGGCAACCACCTTATGTGCATCACGTGTTTTGCCTTCGTCATATTACTAGTAATTTTAATCAAAGGTTTAGGAATGAAAAATTGAAGAAGGCCCTGATGAATTTAGATATGCTTAACAACTATTTTGAATATATTAAATGGATATATCTATAACCGAAATAGTGTTAATGGTATGATTCTTTTACAGGTTATACTCCCTCTATGGTTGATTTTGAGATATCGTTTGCACGATTTCGTGATACCAGTCCTCAGGTTGCAGAATGGATTGATAGCATCCCTAAGGAAAAGTGGACACGTGCATATGATGTAGATGGGAGAAGATTTGGCCATATGACAACAAACTTGTTTAAATCAGTAAACGGATGTTGAAGGGAGCAAGAAACATGCCTATCACTGCTCTGGTGAAGCACACGTACAACATATTGGTTCATTATTTTGTATGCAGGGGTCAGACGGCTGCTTCACAAGTTGACCATTCATAACGGCATTGCAAAAATGTGGTTGATGCTATGAGGCATAATCAGTCCCTTGCTACAAGCCACCATGTACGCACATATAATGTTGATCAAACATTATTTGAGGTGGACGAGGGCTGGGATAGGTCATATTTAGTCAACCTTGTAGAGTGTTTTTGTCGGTGTGGCAAGTTTAAGGCCTTCAAATACCCATGTAGTCACGCCACAGCTGCTGCTTTACATGTTCATCATAATCCTTTTCAGTATGTGGATGATGTATTCCTAGTAAGTAATTTGGTTCAGGCTTACTCATTGCTATGGCAGCCAATTGGTAATGAAGGTGCTATTCCACCGAGTGAAGATCCAGTTCTCATACCTGACAGGCACATGTTACGTGCAAAGGGTCGTCCATGGTCCACTAAAATACTAACGAGATGGACAAAGTCGAAAAAAGTCAAAGACGCGTCAAATGCGGTATTTGCAAGCAAGTTGGACATAATCGGAGAGCTTGTCCTAATCGTGGTGCTATTTCATGATTTTGTAATGATGTTTCTTTAAATATTAGTATATGTGTTTAGACATGAATCATTTGCCAATTCGTATATGTGTTTGTTTTTTTAAAATATAAGGTTTTTTTTTAAATTTTCAATTCTAAGTAGTATTTAAACACATGTAAGCCAAACATAATAATAATTAAAAGCACTGGGAATAACAGTAATTGAGATGAGAGACAGACAGACAAATGACAACATAACTTAATAAAATGAAAATAATGGAACCTACAATTGAAATAACAATAACAATCAAAAATAACCAAACTTAATAAACACTACTTAATAAAATCAAAATAACAATAAAAACTGAAATACGAAAAAAACCAAACTAATCATACTTTCAAAGATGTTGTGCAGGGACCATGTGTTGTTCCATTTGAATCGGTCTACTGAGCATGATGCCCAACATCTGCAGCAGACATGTCTTCTTCCATTTGGGTAACTGGTTTGTTAAAAATAGCTAAAATCTCTATTGGACAAAAACGTTTCTAGTAGTTGGATTCTGCTAACATCTTTAACACGTCTTCATCGGTTATCAACTCTATAATGTGATATTCGATTGTGTAGTTTGAATATTTTGCATGGGCTGACTATCGAAAAAACAATTTTCTTACCACTATGAGTTGTGAATTCCATAAGGGGGAACCCCAACAGGTGCAACTTGCTTGATGACATTCTTGAGTGTTTCAATGTTGCATCCTGAAGGAATTTCAAATCTTATTGGATTTGTTCCAGTAAAGGAATAACCCACAAAATCGGCTTGTCGTGGTATGTTCCACTTGCCATTGTAATATAACATTGCATCATGTATGGGGACGATGGTGGATCGAAGTAGGTTGAGTATACCATCAGGTGTTCTGTTGATGGTACATAAAATTTCTATAGGGCCAACTCACGGGTATTGCTCATTGCACATTAACATTGTGCAAACATCATCATCATTTTTTAGTTGCAGAGAATGAAAAAATTATTGCTCACCTACATCTAGTGATGGCTATCGGTAGTAGATTTCATCAACAAATTGGTCATTGCTTAGCTGAAGGGTGTTCTACATCCTACTCTTGAGTGTCTAAAAAGAGCACTGATTAGGAACTCGCATTGGTATTGGAGTAGGACATTGAAAACAAACACCTGTTTAGTTGTGTTTCATTGATCCATTTGGAAAAATGAATGCTAATCTGGAGTTAGCAATGACTTGACTGCTTGTTCCTCCTAAGAATGCCATAGTGTTAATATTGAATGAAGGGAAGGAGGTATGTTGTGTGGGAGTGTGGTTGTGTTAACGGTGCCTTGTGTTATTTATAGTTGTGTGGTTGTCTTTCTGATAGAGGCTTTTTTGGAATCCAATGTGCATAGTGTATAGTGTTGTGAATTTCATATGAGATTTTAGCCTTCCCACATGGTGTAGCAGGCATGCCACATAGTGTTGTCAATGTCATGTTACAGTTCCACATGGTGTAGCAGGCATGTGTTCTGTCAAATTTATTGGCCACCATATCAAGGACAGCATAGTGTTTTAATAGCATTCATCATAGTATTGTCAATATCATTTTGCAGTTTCACATGATGTATCTTACTTCAACCAACTTTGCGTGTTGCGTGGTCTAAATCGACAGTGGCTGTTCTACCATAGCAGAACATGGAATAAGGACAAGTTGTCGACTCTTCCATGCAAGGTTTAATGAAATAACTCGTTTTGTGAATTGGGTTTAATGAATTAAGGGAAGGAAAGAGGGTTGAATGACGAATCAGTGCATGAAAATGCAAAAGGAAGTGGTGCATGAAAAATTAAAGTCCATTACAAACAACAAATAATATTCACACAATATAAATTAAATCTATGACTCTGGTGGCCACTGGTAATGACGTGCCTGACGATCAGGTAACCTCTGTCTGCCACGGGAACAAGAAGGGCCTGCTTGAAAAGGGCCTGCCTAAGAAGGGCTGCCTGATAAGGGCCTGCCTGTGAAGGCTCTACATCTGTAGGTGGGTATGAAGTTGCTTGCTCAGGCGATGATGGCCGGAGATAAACAGGAGGTGGGGTGCCTTGTGGTACATGTGATGGCCAATCCCCACAACCGCTCGGAGAATAATCAACCTGAGCGAGCATGAGGTCAATATTGGCAGCACTCTAATTCGCAGGAGGTACGTCACTATTGCTCCCAGAAACTGCAACCCCTGAAGCCATGGCCAAAGCAGTAGCATAATATACAGCCTGTGTCTGGGAGTCTGGCGGTGGAGGACTAGGAATTTGTGAACTTCTTCCCTCATACCCCATGTCCCCCTGCTGAGTAGCATCATAATACACAAGCTGGCTGCTGTATGTAGGACCCGTTAGTGGCGGCCTAAACCAACAATCAATGCGAAGCCTCAGAGCTCCTATGGGCTCAGGAACATTGGGCATGGCTTTCCGTCGATGCTTTAGCCCATGTCCCTCATGTCTATGACGGGGAACGTCCACATATACCTGTGGGTTGTGCTGAAGTTGCAATGGGGGTGCATGTGGGCCTAGCTCCTCTAGGCGACAGCTCTATCTGAAGATACAAATAATGCGACCAATCTCTTCATGCATCCACTCCATGGTGTATCCCAGCCACTGCTCATCGCCAGTCGCATAGTACAGCATCTCCAGGCCATCAATCTACAAATTACAAAACAATTACATTAGTCCAGACATTAAATCTATGATAATGAATATAAGTATGAAAATTATAATTAAACAACACTTACACCACGACTAGTCTTGGCACCCCTCTTTGACACATAGCGCTTCCCATTCTCCCTGAACCAAACCATGTACTCATGGTTTGGTGACAGCAACCCATGCAGTAGTGGGGGCAGGTCGATGTGCCGGTCCCTAACCTTCCATCTCTGTATAAAGGGTCTCAACTTACAGCCTTAGTTATCTTGTTGTTTGCCCGCAAGAATAGGTCATGCACATCCTTCAGCTTCCTAGGCCTTCGTGGGATTGGCTGATCCTTCCCAAATTGCCGCATGCATCTGTCTGGATGAGAATACTCAACTGTGTGGAAGCATATAACTGGAGTACTAGCCATCCACAATAGTCGCTGCTACTCAGATGCACCAAGGAAGTCTTAGCCTGCATATGGTTGCCAAACCACCTGCACAAAACAATTAAAACACAATTATGAAAGAACAGCAACCAAAAATGCAAAGTATATCGACCAAAAGTCTTATAAATCACAATACGTACCTCCTCCCGACAAAGGGAATCTAATATTAGGTGATACCAAAGAAGCTCATGTGCTCGGTACCGGCCTGAAGTATTAAACCTAATTTCAAAATAATTGACATTAGAATACTTATAAGACTCATTAATACATAGTTAATAATAGAAAATAATAAGACATACCTGTGTCCGTAATGCCACTCCGGCTGAGTAGGCTGAGGAATAGCTGGAGCAATGGGTGGGAATCTGAGCCACGTCCATATCTGGAGAAGCACGTGACACCCACCAATGTCACTTCTCTGTGGATCTGTACACTCGCACATTTGTCTAAACAAATGTGAAAGGACCGCAGAGCCCCAGCTATAGCTACCTATGTCTCCGAAGTCCCCTGCAAGCAGCAGGGCGTAGCAACAGCCGACAGTGCTCCCCCTGGATTTGTCGCATAGTACCCATGCTCCAATCATACATGCAATGTGCGCTTTCGTAAACCGCATGACTTCTATGGGATCCGCAGCTACCTCACCACAATGCGCATAATGCCTATCAAAATAAGACAGGTGCAGAAATCCACCTTTCAGCTCACCCTCTGCCTGAGGAACATGACCAAAGACTTCCTCAATCACGGTGCCCCAGTCGTCAGAGGTGGATCCACTGACAACATTGTTGTTGCTGGGCAATCCTAAGATACCAACCACGTCTTCCAACGTGATAGTCATCTCTCCCTACGTCATGTGAAATGTATGTGTCTCTGGTCTCCACCTCTCAACCAGAGCACTAATAAGCGTAGGATCAATCTAAATTAAAATTAACAATAATCAATTCGTATATATAATTATAAACAAAAACATTTTTGTAGTTTAAATTATAACAATATTTAATTTATTCAATTCAGAATTGCATACCTTAATATGTGGCATGCGTGCCATGTAGGAATCCAGCCTATCCTAACATCTCAACAACGATGTCAGGTATATTGTCATGATCTGGCCCCCCCGTGACTTTACCACATCGAGTCTTCAACACTGGACATGTGTCATCGTTCCACACAGCCTGTGAAAAGTGTGTGTGCTGGGTACGCCTCTGTAAAACACCCCACTTATACGGGGTAGGGATAACATAAGTCGTTGGATCCCTGGGATCACCCTCATCATCAGATCCAGACCGTGAAGAAGCAGACGATGATGAATCAGTCATCTATGACTATCTTAATATAAATAAATCAATATTATAATTAATAATTTAATACCGTTAATTAATGCTTCCTATTAATCAACATTTAAACTCAAGTAAACCATCACTTTAATAAAATAATTCTAACTAAACTGAACTAAATAACTTTAGAAAAATAATTCTTAATAAAAAACTAAACTAAACCCTAAACCATAATCCCTAAACCCTAAAATCTAAACTAAACTGAACTAAATAACTTAAGTAAAATAATTCTTAATTAAAAACTAAACTAAACCCTCGACCCTAATCCCTAAACCCTAAGCCATAATCCCTAAACCCTAAAATCTAAACTAAATTATCACTTTAATAAAATTATTCTAACTAAACTGAACTAAATAACTTTAGTAAAATAATTCTTAATTAAAAACTAAACTAAACCCTCAACCCTAATCCCTAATCCCTAATCCCTAATCCCTAATCCCTAAACCCTAAACGATAAACCATAAACACTAAACCATACACCATAAACCCTACCACTTAACCCCTAAACCCCTAACCCCTAAACCCTGACCACTAATCCCTAACCCCTAACCCTAAACTAACCTATCACCTAAAATAATTCTATATAATAGTCTCTAACCATTTTCTACGAAGCTAACATCTACGCCGATAAAAATTACCTATGTCACTAACATTTCTAATTCAATAATATTCAAAATTATTAAATTCACTTACTTGTTGGCAGAGCTTCGCTGCAGAGATAACTCACTCCCAAACTCTAGAGAAAAACTTCAGAAACTTTTAGGAAAAAGGTGAAATGGTAAATGTGTGAAAAAGTAAATTTTTTTTGGCTTATATAGGGACCAAACTTGGCTACCCCATACTGGTAAATAGTTTGCAAACTACACCAAATTCGTAATTATTTATTTAAAAAATAATATTTTGGTTTTTTGCATGCAATTTGAGTAAATTTTCTGTTTAGTAACTGTAATAGTGAAGTTTGTCGTTTGACTTGTACACTGTTTAAGATATATCAGGTAATATATTTATGTTTTTCTTAATATAACAATTATTTTTTATTTTGGTGAGGTTCATCATCTTATGATGTTTTAAGAATGGCGGTGAAACCAAATTTTTTATTTAAGCAGAACTAGTTATTTTTTAGGGTCAATTGCATTTTTCTTTCAAATTTATTTGGTTATGTGCAATGTCCATTGTGATGAAAAAATTCGAACACATTTCCCTATAATTTAACTTGATAATTTACAGTGTCAACTCGCATCCAATTCAAGGGTAACTTTGATTAAATGAGAGTTGCGTGCATCATCGTTTTATGGCCTCTATTTCTTCCTCTAGGAAAGGAATTCAGGAATATTTCAATATATCATTATCTGTATTCGTAAGCTGACTGGCATAACCTAACATTTTCATTTGTAGTCTCTACAAGCTTATGCAAAACGCCTATGTGAATCTAATGATTGCTAGTTAGGCATATTTGAATCATTGGAAGCTAATATGCTTTCATAGTTTCATTTACCCAGATCATTTTTATTACTCGGATTGAACACTCATTTTCGTCACTACCATGCGCTAAAACTACTGTTAATTATGTTTACAGAAGGTCTCAACTCCAAAGAAAGAAACGTAGCACCAGATTTACCGAAATTTTAAGCAAAAGAAATATAGCAGTGATTTAATGATGGATTTTGCTGAAACTTCAAACCCATTTTTGATAATGACCAATGCAATAACTCTTGGTTTGGATCGATTCCGGATGCAAATTTCAAGACTTCAGGGATAGTTATTAGAACTTAAAAACAAAAGATGAGAAAAATTAAGAAGATGATAATGAATAATACCATGATTCGTATTGGAGCGATAAGTTTGAGAAGGATTCGTCACAAATAAAAGCTTCATTGATAAGAATCGATTTAAGTTCAACCAAGAACCAAGAAGAGGCTAAGCTCTCAATTCTTCTAGGTACTTGAGTTATGCCAAAAATAGCAATATTTGAGTATTTGTAGAGCTAAGTCTCTAATAAAACCTAAAAATGCATAGCTTGGGCTCATTTCAGTCCCCATTGAGGTTCATTACACAAATAAATAAAAACATAAAACCTAAAAATGCATAGTTTTGGCCTATTTCAGTCCACATAATTGAGGCTCATTACACAAATAAACAAGAAATACGAAAATCATCGTAGACTTTGTGCGTTAAGCGAGCCATGCGAGCTAAGCCCAAAAAGAACTCTTTATCAGCACTGATTGAGTTGCTCAACAATCTTCAATATGCTTCAATTCAACTCCTTATGACATCCTCCATCCTTGCCTTTGATAATTAGTCTAGCCCTGGATTCTCTTGGTCATCTCTTCTTGTAGAAGCTTGACTTTGGACTTTGTCATTCAACCCTTCAATTCATGGAGTACTTCTAGATCTTGATGCTCTTTGGGTAGTCCTCTATTTGAAAAAAATGAGAATACACACAATAACCAAGAAGGGGGGTGAATTGGTTATTCTTGGCCTTTCTAAAATCCTTAGAACATCAGAGTTAAAGGATCTTTATAACAAATAAACCAAGAATGCTTCAATCAATCAAATCACTCAGTCCAAGAAAACAATTACAAAAATGCTACTTGTTGAGTAATAAAGAATCCACCAAGAACCACAAGTGAAGATAACTTGAAGAAATTGAAAGAAAGTAATCAACACAAGAAATTATACTGGTTCACCTCTCAACAAGAAAAGCTACATCTAGTTTCTTCTAATCAAAACTAGATTAGAGTTCCACTATTCACAAATTTCAGTTCTTACAAGCTTTACAACAATCACCCTTTATCAAACCTAGATAAAGAACAGAAATCTAAAACACTATTAAACTCCTAGTGATGAAGACATAGTGAACCCTTCTCTGTTCTTTCCTCTAGAGAAACCCACTCTAGAAAAAGCCTCAAGAACCCATTGTAATAGTTACAAACAACAAAAAAAATCAAGAACAAATTTACAAGCAAAGATAATGGAGAGAGACAATCTGATGATCCAATGAATATGAATGAATATGATTTACCAATCAAAGTTAAAAATGAAAAACCAGTTTCAGAACTTCCTCTCCAAAAGCTTCTTTGAAATCTTGCCCAAGAAATCTTTCAAAACAACATGAGGATTTGAATGTGTGGGACAAGAACCTTAGAACTCAAAATATCCTTTCTCACTTTTAGAAGACTTATGAAAACTATGAAAAATTTTGTAGAGAATTGTGTTATTGATTTCAGAAAATTCATTACCTATTTATAACAAACTTTTGTAACAGAATGTAATCTATTAAATTTCATAAGTAATGGATTAAATCTTCATATGTAATAAATTAAAAACAAACTTAATCGATTAAAATGTTCTTCAGTTTTCTGGAAAGGATATATGAACAAAGTAATCAATTATTTCGACTTGTAAGCGATTACTACAGGGATGCTTCTATTCATAAATGAGCTAAGTAATTGATTACATATACATGGTAATTGATTATCACAGTCAATCCATGTTCTGTATTTTATACTAAGTAATCGGTTACTTAGTGGCTTCGATTAAAATGTTCTTCACAACTTAAGTAATAGATTACCAATATGTGGTAATCGATTAACAGTTAAAAAAGATTTTTCCAAAAACTTAAATCATGAAACCTTGACTTTGATGCAATCATAAAGTCTTAAATCTTTTTCACAAACCATGTGCTTTGTAAAATCATGAATGTAAGTAAATGAATGTTTATGCAATGCAAGGATCATAGGATGAATCTTTCCTACATAAAGCATTTACAAATGTCTTCAATTGAGTGACATGTACAAAGCTAAAACATTAATTCATCTTCAGCATGTATCTTGATCCACCTTCATGCTCCCCTGTATCTAACAATCTCCCCATTTTTGGCTTTGATCATGTCAAACATCAATTGAACATGTTGAACCTTGAAGTTCTTTTAAAGGAGTTGATTTCCAGGAGCTTATATTTGATATCTGAAAATGAAATCAGCTTCTTGCCAAGACAAGTGCTAAGCATGCTTTGCATAAACATTTTACATTTATATGCTTCCCCTATCTTATGTAATATTACACTAGTTAAAATAAAAGGCACATGTATATCCCTTAATAGCTTTGTTTAAGTCCTTTAAGTACTTTAAGTATGAATGTTTCCTTTAAGACCTTATTCAATATGTTCATGTTCTTTAAGACCAAGACATTTTTACCTTTTTCTCCCCCCTTTGGCTTATCAAAGACAAAAGTTAATATTGATGAGCATAATGTAAGCAAGAACAGAACAAATTTATTCATTAATCAAGAGGGCAATACAAAATAAACAAAATAAACATAACAACTGAATGAAGAAAGCAGAAACACCATAAGCAAACAACCTAAACAAGCTAAACTAGAAAATACCAGAATCATTGAGAGCCAACCTAGTCTATATATGCTCTAGCCTAGAATTAATTTCTTCCAAAGAAGATTGTGTTTCAGCCCTATGCTCATGCTGCAGAGCAAGCACAACATCCATCTTCTGAATTATCAATGATTCAAATGGAGTGTATTGCTGTTGAGCCGGAGCAGCTTCTTCTTCTTCTTCAGCTTCTTCACCTTCATTAGCTCCCTCTTGTGGAGCTTGTTCTCCAGCCATAAGCCACCCATTGGGTGACTTGATCAATCCAAGCTTGTTAAGGTGCTTCTCTTTGATGAGATTGGTGATGTTTGTGATGTTGTCTACAATCTCATTTGAGACATCAATCTTAAAGTAATCTATAAACCTAGAAATTAATACAGCATAAGGAAAATGGTAGCTGATTAATCTTGAAGCTTTCAGCATAGTTTCAATAAAAACAACCCAGTTAATCTGAGTTGAGGTCTTCATGCCATATGTCAATTGTAAATGATCATCAGTGATTTGGGCATGGTTTGTAGACCTAGGAGTAAGGATGTAGGTTATAATGTAATGCATCAACCTATCTTCTCCAGTTAGATTCCCAACACCAAGTCTTCTCTTCAGCCTCATTTGGGGGTTCAACAACATACCTCTGTATGTGTCAATTTTATTATAGCCCCCAATTTCTTCATCAAACCTCCTCACACCTCCAGGGGAGATACTAGCCACAGCCAACCATACTTTTTCATTAATCACCATGGGAACTCCATTCACTTGGGAACAAAGCACCCCATCCATCCTGGCTTTAGCATAGGTGTAAAACACCTTCACTAGTTCAGGTAAAACGTACCCTTCAATTCAAGAAATTTTTTCAATCCTTGAGCCTCCAACAGAGCAGGGAATTGAAATCCCTCATTGATGAACCAATTAAGATCAAGGTATTTGGGAGGCATGATTAATTTGGTAGCATTGAATTGCATGTAGTTCATTTTCTCTGTTTCATTTGTGAACCAGGTAGAGAGCCTGTTCACAGCAGCTGTAGAGGAATCTCCAGCCTTCCTCTTGCTGGTTTTGGTTCTTTTTGAGGTAGACATAGTGTTTGGGTTTGAAGAAGAGAAAGAAACATAGGGTTAGAGATTCTGAGTAGCTTATGAGAGACAGAATTTTAGGGGTGAATAGATACACCTTAGAAATTTGTATTTATAAAGTTTTTGTGACTCAAATTTGAATTTTAAATACCTGTAACAGCTAATTTCGACTTTAAAGGGGCTTAAATGTAGATGCCATAAATTTGAATTTGAATTTAAGATAAGATATGTCAGTTAGGATTTTTGAAAATTGTGCAATTTTTTCAGAAACACCATAGATAATCAATTACTTAAGCATGAGAGTTGATTACTCCAGTCAAAATATGTTTTTAAAAAAAACTTTCTACAAAAGGTAATTGATTAATTCGATATCGTAATCGATTACTCCATATGTTTCCTATTTTTGGATTTCATACATACAATAGGTAATCGATTAATTTCCTTATGTAATCGATTACTCCAGGTAAGTGTTTATTTTGAAAAACATTGAAAATGCACTGTAATCGATTAATCCGAAGTGTAATTGATTACTCTAGTGGAATTTTATTTCAACAAAGAACTTTTAGAGGCAAGTAATCGATTACATAATAATGGTAATCGATTAATCCAGTGAACTTTTGTAATAAAAAACTTTTTAAACCACAAATAATCAATTAATACGTGTAGTAATCAATTACAACAGAGAATTATGCAGAATAAATAATGTTTCATCAGCAGAGTTCAAATTTCATTCATTTGTGATGCATGGTCACATTAGATTGCATATCATGTATTCAAATAAATCAAAGGCATGCTATCATAAATTTGATTCATCAATAATTCCTAGCATGTTCCTAAGATCATAGAATCTATCTCTAGATAGTGGTTTGGAAAAAATATTAGCCAATTGATGGTTTGTATCAATGTACTCAATTTTGAGTATGATCTCTGAGGAAGTGATGTCTGATCTCAATGTTCTTGTCCTTGAGTGCATGTTTGTATTCTTTGATAGGTTTATTGCACTTGTGTTGTCACACAGTAGGGGAATTTCTTTCAACTCAACACCAAAATCTTTGATTTATTGTTTAACCCACAGACTTTATGCACAACAATTTCCAACTGCTATGTATTATGCTTCTACTTTTGAGATAGCGACACATGATTGCTTCTTGCAATACCATGAAATTAATGAACTTCCCAACAGGTGGCATGTTCCACTGGTGCTTTTCCTATCAAGTTTGCATTCTGTGAAATCAGAATCTGAATAGCCAATTAAGTTCAGTGAAGAACCTTTTGGATGCCAAAGACCAACTTTTATGGTTGACTTGAGGTATTTAATGATTCTCTTGACAGCAGTAAGGTGTGACTCCTTAGGATTAGTTTGATATCTAGCACACAAGCACACATTCAACATTATATCAAGTCTACTTGCTGTCAAGTATAGTAGAGATCCTATTATTCCTCTATATTTTGACTCATCAACCTTCTTGCCCTTTTCATCTGAATCAAGATAGGTTGAGGTAGTCATTGGAGTAGTAGCATCTTTGCTTTTGTCCATGTCAAATTTCTTAATCACTTCAAGACAGTATTTTGATTGGCTGAGAAATGTTCCATTTTTCATTTGCTTCACTTGAAGTCCAAGAAAGAATGTCAATTCTCCCATCATATACATTTCACACTTATTCTGCATAGAGATAGAAAATTCTTTGCACATAGAATGATTAGTTGAACCAAATATTATATCATCAACATATACTTGAATCAACAAGATATCATTGTCATTCTTCTTGGTGAACAAAGCTTTGTCCACTTGTCCTCTTATTAAAGATTGACTAAGCAAGAAATTACTCAATCTCTCATACCAAGACCTTGGAGCTTGTTTTAAACCATAAAGAGATTTTCTCAATTTATAAACATGGTTTGGATGTTTGTAATCAATAAAGCCAAGAGGCTGATCAACATATACTTCCTCCTCAATGTATCCATTCAGAAATGCAATTTTAACATCCATTTGAAATAGTTTAAAATCCATTAAACATGCATATGCAAGTAATAACCTAATGGCCTTTAACCTAGCTACTGGAGAATAGGTTTCATCATAGTCTATTCCTTCTTGTTGGTTGTAACCTTTAGCAACCAATCTAGCCTTGTTCCTAACTATGATGCCACTTTCATCAAGCTTGTTTCGAAAAACCCACTTGGTGCCAATAGGTTTGTGAGAAAAGGGTCTAGGAACAAGTTCCCACACCTCATTTCTCTTGAACTGATTCAATTTATCATGCATGGCAATTAACCAATGTTTGTCAAGCAAGGCTTGGTCAATGCTTTTTGGTTCAATCTGTTATACAAAAGCCATGTTACAGCAGAGATTTTTTAGTGAAGATCTAGTAGATAATCTCTTAGTGACTTCACCAATTATGTTGTCAAGTGAGAGATCTCTTGTTGTTCTCCAATCCTTTGGCTCTTGAATAGGTGTTGATTGTTTCATTTCTATAATTGGTTCTTCCTTTTCCATGTCATTTGATCCATTTAGTTGTATAAACTTTTCTAGAGGTCTTGCATCATTTTCACACTTCTTTTCCTCTTTAGAGGGGTTAGATTCATTACAAATAATATGAACTGATTCTTCTACACACAAAGTTCTTTTATTAAAAACTCTATATGCTTTACTTTGTAAAGAATATCCAAGGAAAATGGCTTCATCAGCTTTAGCATCAAATTTGTCAAGAGATTCTTAACCATTATTTAACACAAAACACTTGCAGCTAAATGCTTTTAAGTGAGATATGTTAGTTTTTCTACCTTTGTATATAGCTCATAAGGAATTTTCTTCAAAATAGGCCTTATTAGCAATCTATTCAAAGTGTAGCAAACTGTACTTACAGCATCAACCCAAAAATGTTTAGGCAAGTTTGTCTCATTAAGAAGAGTTCTAGCACTTTCTTCAAGAGATCTATTTTTCCTCTCCACAATACCATTTTGCTAAGGTGTTCTTGGAGCTGAAAATTTTTGGTTGATTCCATTTTCTTCACATAATTTTTCAAATTGCTCATTTTGGAATTCACCACCATGATCACTTCTTATTGAGATAATTTTGCTTTCCTTTTCATTTTGAACAAGTTTGGCTAATTTTCTGAAAACAATAAAGGCATCACTCTTGGATCTTGAAAACAAAGTCCATGTGAATCTTGAGTAGTCATCAACAATAACAAGCCCATAGAAATTACCCCCCAAACTCATAGTTCTAGAAGGACCAAATAAATCCATATGAAGCAATTCAAGGGGCTTAGAAGTAGTAATAACATTTTTATTTTGAAAAGAAATCTTGGTTTGTTTCCTCTTTTGACAAGCATCACATAGTTTGTCCTTTTCAAACTTTAGTTTAGATAATCCAATGACTAAGTCTTTTCTTATAAGCTTGTTCATATGATGCATGTTTATGTGACTAGCTCTCCTATGCCATAGCCATGTCTCATTAACTTTGCTAACAAGACAGCTAGTGTTGTGAATGAATTCATGATCAATAAAGAGAATATAGATGTTACCCTTTCTTCTACCAACATGGATAACTTCTTTAGTTTGACCGTTACATATCAAACAACAATTGTCATTAAAGGAGACTTTGAGTCCTTTGTCACATAGTTGGCTTATGCTTAGGAGGTTGTGCTTCAAACCTTCTACATAGAGCACATTTCTTATTTTTGTTTTGAAGTTGTCTCCTATAGTTCCTTCTCCAATGATCTTTCCTTTATTATTATCACCATAAGTAACATATCCTCCATCCTTGAGAGTCAAATTTGTGAGCATGGTCATGTCACCTGTCATGTGTCTAGAACACCCACTGTCAAGATACCATAATGATGATTTTGCTCTTAGACACACCTGCAAAATTCAAATTAAGTGAAGGAAGGTACCCATTTAAGGTTGGGTCCATAAGGGTTAGCTATTTTCTTTCTCTTTTGTACCCAAATACAATCTCCATTAGGCACATAGAATCTCCTAACATAGCATCTATAAGATGTGTTACCTTTATTCATGCAATAGTTACAGGTTACAGCTTTTGATGCTCTTTCAAAATGAGTCATTTGATTAAACTTTGTTCTTGAAACGGCTCTTTGATTTTTCTATTTTTGTGGCACAAACTTGGTGTTTTCAAAAGGTTTTGCTTGATGTTTGTAACCCAAACCAGAAGTATCACCAACATATTTTTGAACAATTAGCATTTGATCAAGACTACATAGGTAAGAATTTTCAGAAAGCAATAACATGTTTTTCACCTTGACTCTTTTTGAACTCATTAAACTCTTCTTGTAACGCTTTGCATTTTTCAACATTAGATGAAGAAGAAGCACATACACATCCATTCAATTTGTAGCTTGAAATAAGTTTTTCATTTTCCTTTTTCAAGTTACAAATTTCAATTTGCATTTCTTCAAATTTTTTGACATGCCATTTAAGATTTTCTTTTAGCCTATTGTTGGATTTTGCAAGCTTTTGAGCCTCTTCATGCATTTCATGGAAAGCATTAATAACTTGATCATATTCAGAATTTACCTCTGTTTCAGCATTTGACAATTCATCATCTTCACTTATGGTAGAAGTGAGACAAACATTAGCTTCTTCATTCTCACTTAGATGATTCAGAAGTTGTTAAGTCATTGTCTTCCAATGCTATGTAAGCTTTCTGACTTTCCTTTTTTCATTGCCTTCTTTTCACCTGTTTGATTTTTCAAGAATATAGAACATTCAGATTTAATGTGGCCAGGCTTATCACATTCAAAGCACGTGAAGTTTGTGGTGGTGTTGTTGTTGTTATCACTTCTTTTGTTGAACTTTGAAAACTTCTTGTTTTTTTTTTTCTTCATGAACTTGCTGAATCTTTTGACTATTAGATTCAAGTTTTCATCATCTTCATCTTCACTTAAATCTTTTTCTTTTTCCACAGTAGAGGATGCAGTTTTCAAGGCTATACTTTTGTGTTTCTTATCTGCATCTTCAGCATGTGTTAGTTGAGACATTTCTAATTCATACTCAAGAATCTTACCAAATAATGCAGCCATAGACATCTTGGATAGATCTTTTGATTCCTTGATTGTTGTCACTTTTGGTTTCCATGGTCTTGTTAAACACTTCAAGATTTTGATGTTTAATTCTTCAGCATCAAATACCTTCCCAAGGCCAAGAAGATGGTTCACAATGTGAGTGAATCTTGTTTGGAGCTGAGATATGTTTCCTATGGTGTTCATCTTGAACATTTCATACTCATGAATCAATGCATGCTTTCTTGATCTTCTAACTTCATCAGTTCCTTCATGAGTGACTTCCAACATTTCTCACATCTCCTTTGCACTTTTACACCTAGTAGCTCTAAAGAATTCATCACAAGAAAGTACAGAAGTAATCATGTTCTTAGCTTTAAAATCATATTGAACTAGTCCTTTTTCTACATCAGTCATCTCATCACATTCTTTGGGAATCATATTATTACCAACAGTTTTCATAGGAACCAAAGGACCTTTTTCTATTGCATTCCATATACCAGGGTCATTTGATTGAATGAAAATCTGCATTCTATGTTTCCAAAAACTGAAATGCTCTCCTTTAAACATTGGAGGAGGATTGAAAGAGGCACCCCCCTTGAAGGTAATTTGTGTGGTATTCATTTTCTTTTAAAGAAAGATAGTGATCTTGAATAACACTCAAGAACCTGCTCTTCATACCAATTGAAAACAATGAGAATACACACAATAACCAAGAGGGGGTGTGAATTGGTTATTCTTGGCCTTTTTAAAATCTTTAGAAAATCAAAGTTAAAGGATCTTTATCACAAATAAACCAAGAATACTTCAATCAATCATCCCAAGAAAACAATTACAAAAATACTACTTGTTGGGAAATAAAGAATCCACCAAGAACCACAAATGAAGATAACTTGAAGAAATTGAAAGAAAGTAATCAACACAAGAAATTATACTGGTTCACCTCTCAACAAGAGAAGCTGCATCCAGTTTCTTCTAATCAAAACTATATTAGAGTTGCACTATTCACAAATTTCAGTTCTTACAAGCTTTACAACAATCACCATTTATCAAACCTAGATAAAGAACATAAATCTAAAATACTATTAGACTCCTAGTGATGAAGACATAGAGAACCCTTCTCTATTCTTTCCCTCTAGAGAAACCCACTCTAGAAAAAGCCTCAAGAACCCATTGTAATATTTACAAACAACCAAAAAATAAAGAACAAATTTACAAGTAAAGATAATGGAGAGAGAAAACCTGATGATCCAATGAATATGAATAAATATCATCTACCAATCAAAGTTAAAAATGAAAAACCAGTTTCAGAACTTCCTCTCTAAAAGCTTCTTTGAAATCTTGCCCGAGAAATCTTTCAAAACAACATGAGGATTTGAATGTGTGGGACAAGAACCTTAGAACTCAGAATATCCTTTCTCACTTTAAGAAGACTTATGAAAACTATGAAAAATTTCGTAGAGAATTGTGTTATTGATTTCAAAAAATTCATTACCTATTTATAACAAACTTCTGTAATAGAATGTAATCGATTAAATCTTCATATGTAATTGATTAAAAACAAACTTAATTGCTTAAAATGTTCTTCAGTTTTTTGGAAAGGATATATGAACAAAGTAATTGATTATTTCAACCTATAATTGATTACTACAGGGATGCTTCTATTCATAAATGAGCTAAGTAATCAATTACATCTACATGGTAATCGATTATCACAATCAATCTATGTTCTGTATTTTATACTAAGTATTCAATTACTTAGTGGTTTTAATCGATTAAAATGTTCTTCACCACTTAAGTAATAGATTACCAATATGTGGTAATCGATTAACACAGTTAAAAAAAGATTTTTCCAAAAACTTAAATCATGAAACCTTGACTTTGATGCAATCATCAAGTCTGAAATCTTTTTCACAAACCATGTGCTTTTGTAAAATCATGAATGTAAGTAAATGAATGTTTATGCAATGCAAGGATCATAGGATGAATCTTTCCTACTTAAAGCATTTACAAATGTCTTCAATTGAGTGGCATGTACAAAGCTAAAACATTTATTCATCTTCAGCATGTATCTTGATCCATCTTCATGCTCCCTCTGTATCTAACACTATCATCCCCTTCTTCTTGAAAAGAATTCGTCCTTGGATTTGCATCCAAAACACCTATATCATAAGAAGAAAGATCAACAACATTAAAACTAGAACTCACCTCATACTCACTCGGCAAGTCAATCTTGTAGGCATTGTCATTAATCCTCTCAAGGACCTTGAAAGGACCTATCCTTCCTTAGATGTACCCAAACCCAATCTTTGGGTTCAAATACCATGGACTTTCTCCCTTTGTTGGTGTGTCTTGCATATTGCTCCATCTTCCTCTCAATTTGGTTTTGCACCTTTTGTTGGAAATCCCTAATAAAAGTGGCTTGAGAAAGCTCATCCTTACTCAAAATAAAAGAATCATTAGGTAAGAGAATTAAATCAAGAGGATATAAAGGATTAAAATCATAAACAATCTCAAAAGAGGAAAAAGAAGTGGTAGAATTGGTTACCTGATTATAAGTGTAACGACGCGCCTTGTCGCTACTATATCACTAACTCTAATCGTGCAAATTCATATTTTAATAAAAACTCCATTAATTTGATTATGAAAATGAGAGTAAATTTTTCGCAATAAAACAATCATCGTACATACGATACAATTACAATAATTGAATACATATGTATACATATACTAAATCAAGGCACGTGTTTAGAACTTAATTTAGTTTTACATGTATATACATCTGAAATTACATGTCTAACAAAAAGCCAAAGAGCTAACTGAGAAAGAGTTGATTAACAAAACATAACTCTTTCTCCAAAAATAAATCCAATGTCATCACGTCGACTTGGCGGCTCCAACTAAAAAGATCTCTCTCCAAGGTCACCTACTGCTGCTCATCTGCTCACACGAACGAAAGTTCGCGATCATCACAGGTACCAACCACACGGTACAACAAATGCAAGGGTGAGTTTATTATATAAACCCAACAAACATCAGATAGCACCAATTGGGAAGGAAACAACATTACCCATCACAATCATTAACAAAAATACATGATTCCAATACACACTCAACAAACCAATCATCCAATGCATTTCACAACTCAACCAATCATGCATAGAATGATGCATGCACCTGACTCATCTATCAGCATGCAATGTGGTACCATATCCCGAAAATAGCCTCTCATAGGAAAAATGATTCACCGCCTATCAGGGCCACCCTGTCGTGCACTGGCCATTCCCCCACCCGATGATCAGCAGCGTCGAAAGGGAATTCCAAACCTGATGACCCCTTAGTACCTGCGTTCTCAACCCACTGAAAAACCCACAGGTACGCGCATGCCTTCATTCTATTTCCACACATACAAATGAAGTATGAAACATGGGCATCATCAATGCATGACCCGAATAGGAACAAATCCTTCCTCGCAAGGGTAACTCGTCATGCACCCCCCATGTACATACGTAACACAACAATGTGGGCTCACCGATGCACTGACCGTGGCTAGGAACAAATCCATCCTCGCAAGGGTAACCAACCGGTCATTGCATCCCACGTGTACATACACAGCCTACAACCATGGGCACCATCAATGTATGACCTGGCTAGGAACAAATCCTTCCTCGCAAGGGTAACCCGTCATACACCCCCCATGGGTATCCATGTATATCCACACACAATGACATTGTTCACATCAACATTATCTCTCATCAATGTCATTATCAACCTCAACATCATATCATCTCAATATCATCATCATGCATATCAATATCATCTCATTTGAACATCATCAACTACCTCAATGGCATCTCAATTTCAATATCATCAATGACATCACAAGCAATCACATTTCACATCTATAGATAATACATATGCCTGAGATTCACATTCTCCAGGTCTTCATACAACCCAAATTTCATACATTCACAATTCATCATATCACAAAACTGATATTTTTAGGAAAATTCTAAATTAAAGAGGAGGACTACAATATATAAAACACACTTTTATGCCCATTTAAAAATTTAATAAAGAATTAAATAGGAAAACATATTATAAAATTTTGGGCAGAGTGTCCTCTGTAATTAAGACTTTTCCCAAAAATCCAATCATTACAACAACAATATCATTAATCCAATAAACATATATTTCATTTGAACATTATTTCATTCAGACATCACCAATCACATAAGCATCACCTCATCTAAATCATCACAAATCACGTAAACATCATGAATCATTTCCATGGTATCTCAATTTCACTGTCATCTACAACATCAGTAATAAATACACCGCATCCCATTGGTTAAAAACATCATTTGCTTTGAAAATGAGCACACACAAGTATCATCACCCATTAATCATAAAAGTTTCGCATCCCATTAGTTAAAAACTTAGTTTTATTTGAAAACTAGTACACAACAGGGACAGACAGATATCTTCATAGTTGGACTCCCTAGCCCCCAACTATGGTACCAAAACTATAACTAAATAATAAACTCCCCTTACCTATCTATGTCTTTCCATTAGCTCCTTGAAACGTTGTTTTTGGATCTCTCAAGTTCACGTGCTTTGGCTCAAACGCAGAGCTCTATATACCAAATTGAAGATAATTTAGTATAGATTTCAAAAAAAAGGATAACGTTAGCATTCAGGGTCAAATACCCACTCAAATTTAAAAAGAGGCTAAAATGGTGTTTTGAGAGTCCACATCAAAAGACATCATTTTGAAATT